>OY282451.1:30614881-30882381 GCA_958295655.1 Palloptera scutellata
CCAATAAATGAAATCTGAGTTCCAGAAAGTCTGTTGCTTCAGATATTATTCGTACAAACTATGTGTAGTTTTTTCCAATTTGTTGACGAGTAAATGCAGCAATATAGTATCCCAAGATGCGATGTCGCTGCTCAGTGTCTCCAATCCCACAATACACTTAGTTGTGACATCATGTAGTGACCTGATTGCTGATGCCGTAACTAAAATGCGTTTGTAGTTGTATCGACTTTTTAGAATTTTCCATGCGTTTGATATTGGTAAATGTTGAATCAATGATTTCGCCTCACCGGTTAGGTTACTATTCAAGTAAAACATCTTGTCAGAGTCTGATAAGCCTGTGTTATGAATCATTTGGGTGTAGATGTCATAAAATTGTTGCCATTTCAGATAATTTACTTCGAACATTGGAATTGTTATCGTAGGCAATTTTATCTGTGATTGCTGAATATTGTTACTAACTGCAGATGCTAGATGCTCAGACAATTTCAGAATCGCTTCATGGACCAGTTCTTCCATATCGTAACATTCCTCCATCGAATATCCTGCTGATTCTGCTTCTGGTCCGATGAGTTCCCAGATTGAGCAAGTTGTAGTAGATGACTATTAATGTTTTTTATTTGTAATTCATAATATAGCTTTGAATGTCTTTCCGGTGATTTTGCTTGTGTTTGCTCAATGAGGCGCTTAAGAACTGGGATGATACCAATTTGTTTGTTTATCAGTCCTCGAAGCTCATGATTTGAAACTAGATTTGAAGATGCCCGTTGTTTCCTCGCTGTTATTTGCTGCATCTCCAACTGTCCTCTGGCAATTTTTCAATCTTGCAAAATTCTCGACAATACTGGCGGATAAAGTATCAATCCCATATTTCACTTGGTCATAATAGCCTGATGTAAAATACTCATGTGATACTCCATGGTTTTTAAAGAATTCCGCTGATAGTTCCGGAAACCATTCTTCTTCTTTTCATAATACTAGAACGTCTTCCTGGTTGCTGAATCTTTTCCAACGTTGGTGATAAATTTTTCTATGATGTTGCCCAACTCATTCTGTCGGGCCAAAACTCCGTCCAAATCGATTATAACGTCGGGGTCACCAAAAATATGTTTCAATTTAGTACGGTCTTTTCCACCCGGTAATCTTTAACGCACTTGTGTGTTTTGCATGGATTTTATTAAGAGATTGATAAAATATACATTGAATTTTATTATTGAATCGAACTTATCTGGCGCACTTTAACAACTGACTAGTAGAACAAATTAAAAAATAATTATTACCAAAAACTCAAATTAAGTGTATGCTGTTGTCAGCAAATTAGTGCAGTATGTGAATAGGAAACATTCAAGCCAAGTGCGAACTGCAGCGTCAGAATATTCACACACAATTTTAGTAGGCGATAATGCAAATATCAGTTTCATATCCGCATGCTGCACTGTACAAAATTTTTATGAAAATATAACTTAAATATAATGCACAGGTTTATATTATCCATTTTCAATTTAGCATTATTATTTCTATTTCCTAGGGCAAAAAGAGGTTGATGGCACGTATACAATTTTAATGGCACGATAGCCAACATTAATTTTTTTGTCGGTGGCGTAATTTTCTTCATTTTTATTCAAGAAACGAGGGATGTATGCCACTGGTTTGTCCTTGCCGTATTCACCTTGCGGCAGGACAGCGCCTATGGTGTAATCAGAGGCATCAGTGGTCAGGTTGAAAGGTTTTTCGAAATCGGGAAAGGCAAGGATGCCTGAGGAAACAAGAAGGTCCTTTAGATTAACAAACGCCTCCAAAGCTACGGCGTCAAGTTCAATCTTAACCTTCTTGAATTGGTTGGCTTTCACCTGAGCATTTTACCTACGGGTCAAATTTGACAGAAGGGATGACTAGGAAGTCATCCCAAGGAAGCGTTTTTGTTCTTTCAGCGATTCAGGGGGTGCTAGATTTTTTATCGCACTCACCACCTTTGCGTCTGGCTTAATGCCGTCTGAAGTAATGACCTAACCGAAAAATTCAACATTAGTTTTCATTAATTGATTTCTTTTTAGATTCACCTTCAATATTGTGTCAACATTTCTTCCTTATTTTTACCAAAAACGATTATGTTATCAATGTAGACATAGCACAGTTTCCGAATGTAATCCTTCAGCACATCATCAATCATTTACTGGAATATGGCTGGCGCATTTTTGAGTCCGAACGGAAGTCATATAAACTCATGTTTCCCGTCCATCGTAGAGAATGCCGTTTTTTGGGATATCAGACTCTTTCATTGCAACTTGGTGGAAGCCGAAGGTGAGATCGATCGTATTTATCGATTCAAGTATTTAGCGGCTCCTAGACTTGCAAGTGTCGAATTAATGTCAGGAATCGGATATGCATCGGATACCGTTACGGCGTTGAGGCGCTTAAAATCTATGACCATTCTGTATTATTTCTCGCCGGAAAGCTTTGGCTTTTTAGGGACCACCCATATGGGAGAGTTATAAAGACTCATGAATGATACCTTCATCGAAAGAAATCTCTAATTTGTCTCTTATATAAGTAGGATACGGATAGCTTTTAATATAAATTGCTTCGCTAATAGTGGTTTTGATTTCGGCACTTATGGTGGTATTAACAATTTCTTCATTGCGGATTGGTCCGAAGAGAGGTTCATATTTTTTGGTGATCCTAAGTAGCTTTTGAAAGGTCTAACACCTGGTATACTTAATTTGAAATTTTTTCAGTAGAGGAATTTTAATATTGGGGTTTACTTTAGTATTGGTCGCTGTGGCGTAGTGGTAGTGCGTTGGACTGCTTCGAATCTTGGTACAGGCAAAATCAAAAAGTAGAAAAAATAATTTTTCTACACGGCACCACCTCTTGGCAGGCAATGGCAAACCTACAAGAGTAAAAATTGCTATGAAAAGCTTTTCACTTCGCCGTTCGGATTCGGCTTTAAACTGTAGGTCCCTTCCATTCATGTACAAATATAACACGCATAACATGAGTGGATGCAAAAAGCTCGGCATAGGCCCCTCATGGGCTGTTGTGCCATTGAAAGTAAAGTAAAGTAACTAACGTATGTTAATTTGAATAATTTGAACACCCTTATTAGGGACTTGGGGGGCCCTGGGGCGTGGGACACAATCGTGACAGTCGCAGGTGCGTCCATGGTCGATCCTTGCGCTTCTACGTTTCAAGTCGACACACAGCCTCCTGGTGGAGGCTAACAACCTTCAGTGAGTTAACTAATGTGTGCGGCGGGCTTCTCCATGGCCTTGAATGAATGGCGTCGGGCTTGGCACCCACTACGTCAAAATATTTCACCAATGAATCCTCAAACGAAGCCTCGGATATTTAACCCCCCTAATGTTGACGACTCCCGCAAACACCCAAAGCACAACGATTTGCGGATATGCACCTGGAATGTCCGCACCCTCTACAGGGAAGATGCCTCTATCCAGCTGATGGATGTCCTCCAATAATATCACCGCTATACAGGAAATGCGACGGACGGGACAGGGTTGCTCCAGAAGAGCATCTTGTGATATCTACTACAGCTGTCATGCATCGAGACACGATTTTGGTGTTGGATTTGTGGTTGGGAAGAGACTGCGTCATCTAGTCTCGAAGTTCACGGCCGTGAACGAGCGTCTAGCCACTATCCGCATAAAGGTAAACTTCTTCAACATCAGCCTCATTTGTGTCCATGCCCCGACGCATGAGAAGGATGAAACTAGGCTTGCCATTGACTTCCAAGAGGTGGTGCCGTGTAGAAAAATTATTTTTTCTACTTTTTGATTTCGCCTGTGTCGAGATTCGAACCCCGGACACTCTGCGTAGCAGTCCAACGCACTACCACTACGCCACAGCGACCAACACATCAAAATTATTGCATCAAAATCATCACATCAAAATTATCACATCATAAGTGTCACTTCAATATTTTCACATCAAAGTAGTAACAGACAAAATATCAAAATTATCACAACAGAATTATCACATTAAAATAATCACATCAAAATTTTCGCATGAAAATTATCTTATCAAATCTACCACATCCAAATTATCACATCAAAATCACCACATCAAAATTATCACGAAAAATTATAACCTCATAAGTGCCAACCTCATCGCATCAAATTTATCACATCAAATATTTTATTTCAAAATTATCACATCAATTTTTTAACATCAAATTTATCAACTCCAAATTATCACATTAAAATTATCACATCAAAATTACACATACAAATTGTCACATCAAAATCATCACATCAAAATTGTTACGGAAAAATTGTTCACATCAAAATTTTCACATCAAAATTCTCACAACAAAATTATCACATTAAGTTTGTAAGTAATACCAAAAATATCTCAACAAAATTTTAACATCAAAATTATCAAATCCAAAATTTTCACATCTAAATTACCACATCAAAATTATAACATCAAAATGATCACATCAAGATTTTCGCTTCAAAATAATGACATCAAAATGATCTCAAAAAAATTATGAGATCAAAATTTTCACAAAGACGAATAAGCTTTGCAAAATCAGTCATTGCGGCGTACAAGTGATCCCTAATCGTGCTGTTGAAGGCGGCTTTATAATCGACGAATATATGATGGGTGTCGATCTGTTTTTCTAGGGTCTTCTCCAGGATTTGGCGTAGTGTGAATATCTGGTCGATGGTGTTTTTACCAGGCCTGAAGCCTCACTGATAAGGTCCAATCAGTTCGATGACGATGGGCTTCAGTCTTTCGCACAGTACGATCGATAGAACCTTATATACAATATTAAGAAGGCTTATCCTACGGCAGTTGGCGCAGATCGTGGAATTACCTTCCTTATGGTTATCCGACCATATTCTGCATAGAAGCTCATGCATGCGTGATGCCTGCCCAGCAGGCAGGCCATCTGCACCTGCAGCCTTGTTGTTTTTCAGTCTAGCGATGGCTTTTAAGACCTCTTCATAGTCGGGCTGCGCTACTTCAACGCCGTCAGTGATTGGGGTTGCAGCGATTTGCTGCACATACACATGTGCAGACCTTGGCTGCAACCAAGTAGTGGTCTGAGTCGATGTTTGCACCACGTATTGTGCGTACGTCTAGTACACTAGAAGCGTGCCATCCGTCGATCACAACGTGATCAATCAATCAATCTCATGCCTGGCTCAAGTTTAATTTTAAAAAGGGGTTGTTGGATACGGTTACGGTTTACGATGTTATACACATTTTTCACATCATACTTTTCCTCTTTCAATGCCTCTTTGATTTCAACTGTGCCATAGAGGGTTCAATACCTTTAATGCATACCTACAGTGGCACCTACATACAGTTGCACCTACGTTTTCACTATAATATATTTTGGTACATTTTTTTATATTCATAGCGCAATAAAATCTTAGTAGTACCCTAGCATATGTATGCATGAAAAATCAAATATTTATAAATTTTAATTTTTAATTTAAAAAAAAGTGAAATCAAATAAAATAATAAATAATTATATAAAAAAAGAAAAAGTGAGACTGGGACAACCAATTATGCGGATTATCAGAAGCAGTGGGTCAGTGCATAAAATTTATGAAACCTCGGTATTTTTAATATATTTTGATCTTCGAACCATTTAAGAGTTACTTTACTGTAGTGGCAGAAGGCTACATCAGTCCAAAAGAAAGTAGATACATTTTGCTTTCTAATGAAGGGCAGCAATCTCTTCTGGAGGCACTCCTTCACATAAATTTCGGCGTTAAGAATGCCACTTGTTACGAAACTTTTACTCCTTAACCCACAACTACAAATCGCTTACCATACCAGAAACTTCTTCGGGAACTTGGACTTTTGTTTTGTCTTAAATCTTTCCTCAACTCTTCCTCGTTCCTTTGCGGTGTAAAACTCTGGACCAGGCAATTGAGAAAATTTAGACAACACGTATGTTTCATCGTCCATAACACACCAATCGAATTTTTGGAAAAAATCTGTCTTCAACTTTTTAGCTCGGCTCTGGGCTACCAAGTTCTTAGTAGCGTTCCTGTTGGGTACTTACTGCACTTTGTATGTTTTAAGGTCCGCATCTTTTTTAATTTTACGAACTAAAAATCCACTGCAACTCGCTTTTTCCGCCAATTTTCGATTAGACAACGCTGGATTCTTCTCTAAGAGAGCAACGACTTTCTTCGCCTTTTGTGGAGACACGAAATCGCATTTTCTTCCAGAACCATATTTTCTAGCAACTGTTAAGTCTGTATTAAATTTTTTAAGAATCATCGAGACAGTGTTTTGTGGCACTTTCGCCTTATTTGCAATGGTTTTCTGGCTCCACTGCGTATTTTCTCGAAATAATTCAACAACTAAATCGCGTCTTTCCACTTCCGATGACATGACTCAACTGAAAGTTCATAAGTCAAAAAACATGTGATTCTATTTCATCAGAATTTCTCCAACACAAAGCCTACAGTTTGAATTTTTTCATTCAGATGAAGAGTTTCAAAGCAGTGGTTTTTCAAAGTTATCCGATTTTTTCGATCTCACTTCTTAAAAGACTGTAGAGGTCCCTTTAATTGTTCTAAATGCAAAGGCAGACACAATTCCATATTGCATCGTGAGCAACAGGCCAACTCATTAAATGGCAATGGAAGTCCAGCCCCCTATCAGGTACCTAACGACATTACACGAGAACATACTACTGCCATTTCAGCTGGTCATTCATCCAATTCCGATAAGAGGTCTTGTTGGGAACAGCGGTGGTGACTGTATGCCACTTTGGTATTGTTCACATAGCTCGGGCTCTTATCGACTCTGGCTCGGAAGGTACCTCATCTCTGAACGTTTACAGATACGTTCACAATCATTGCACAAGTTTCAGGGCTTACCAATACGGTTTTAGCCAAAAGGTAGAAGATGTATTCCGTCATCATAGGTTCCACGGTTGACACAAGCTGGAGAATTGAGGCCAATGCTCTTGTTCTCTCCCAACTTACCGGAAACCTTAAGACTTGGGCCAACATCTGCGGTGATATGGAGTTAGGTCAATCTCATGTAATAGCCACTAAGCAGTTTCTCAGAAATGAAACATCTCTTTGTAGGCGACCAGAATTTAGGAGTCAGTATGATAAGGTAATAACTGAGTATTTAGATGTGAGATATATGCATATCCCGCTTTTCAACCCACCCCTCCTCATTATTATCTACCTCACTGTGGCCAAACCTCAAAGTTCGTCTACTAAAATAACGGTTGTTTTCAATGATTCCTGTTCCTCATCAAATGGTATGAGTTTGAATGATATTCTGTATACGGCAACGTGCTTCAAACTGATTTTTAAAATACGTTTTTAACGCAGACATTGAGAAAATGTACCTCCAAATTGTACTTGCTTGGAGAAGATTTTTTGGAACTCGACAATGAAAGCGATGTGAAGACTCGTGGGGTGCGTTGGAGGCGAAGTCTGACTATTTTTATTTTACTACAAAGCCAATAGAAATGCTGCATTCTTTCACTAAGAGGCAAGTTTTGTTAACAATAGCAAAGTTATTTAGTTAGGTCCAGTTCTTATTGTAGCAAAAATGATAATGCTTGTTGCTTTTGGCTAAAGAAGCTTTTGCTTTTGGCTAGAGACTGGGATAACGCGCTAGAAGGTTGTACTCTACAGGACTGGAAAACCTTTTTGTTGCATTATCCCCAATTCAATGAAGTTAGGGTACCACGCTGGATCAAGTTCTCTCCAAATGTAAAGTTTGGATGTCATGGTTTCTGCGGTGCTTCGGTAAAGGCATATGCCGCAGTCCTCTACATTAGAGTCAGTATAGATTCCAACTAATACACTCACCTGCTATCTGAAAAAACTAAAGTAGCGCCGGTCAAAACTGTGTCTGTTTCTAGATTCGAATTATGAGGTGCAAGTTCTACTGGCCAATCTGGTAGATTTTCTATTACCGCAACATGGTATTGATCACTATTCCTTAACTCTGTGGACTGATTGCACAATTGTTCTTGCCTGGTTAAAAAAAAAACCATCGAGTAGCGAGAATAGTAGGAAAAAATTCGGTATTCAAAATTGGGGGCATGTTGAATTTGTCGAAAATGCGGCAAATTTGGGAAGTCGAGGAGTGATACCACATGAAATCATCAAGAGTGATCTGTGGTGGCATGTACCATCTGAGTAAGGATAAAAGTCAATGACCGAAATGTTCCGCAATAGGTTGCTATGAGATGTCACTTGAGTCGAAACTTGTCAGAGTACATTTTCAGCGAATTCTCATTATAACATTACTTTTTGCCCACCTTGTACTTATAATATATATCTGTTCTTTAGTTTTCAGTGTGATGTAACATTACTAGCAACAGGCAGCTACGACGGATATGCTCGCAGTTGGAAGGCAGACGAACGTTTAACTTCAACACTTAGGCAACACAAAGGCTTTTTGCTATCCTTTCTGCTGGCGTCGATAAAACCACTATCATTTGGGATACTTTTAGATCGAATTTCATCTTTGTCCACAGCCCTACGTGTCTTAGTTTCAATGCCAAAGGAGTAATACGAGTAGGAGGTCGATTAACTTTGGTACCAACTTAGTCGTATGATGAACGGCATCCAATAATTTTGCCATGTAATTGTCAATTTTCCAGATTACTAGTTGGATTTAGTCATTTGATCTTACTACATGGTGGAAACCAGTTAGTCATGCGTGTGTTGAGGGCAAAGTATTGCATACCGAAAGCGAAAATTCTGGTAAAATACATAATTCACAATTGCAAAATTTGTGTAATTAATAGGAAGAAACAACAAACATAAATGGTGGTATTGCCTCCTGAGAGAATATCAATTTCAAGATCCTTCACAACGACCCCTTCGATATTAAGAATTACACTGGGCGAGTATTTGAAAAACCTTTACAAATTTTTCAAATGGAAGTATCCCCAGAAGGTATAGAGAGAGGTAAGCGAACTTGTTATTGTCAAAGGAGATAACTTACCTCGCAAAGAGTGAGGATTAGGGCGAGTGACGAAAGTTCATGCAGGTTCAGATACCAAAATTCGAGTTACCGATGTTACGTAGAACTGAACGTGACACTATTACACGTCCGTTAGTTAAGCTTTTAGTTCTTCCCCATACATCGGAGCGCGCACCCAATCAACCTCAATAACTTTTACTACACACAAGCATTATGGGCCGTTATAAGAGAAGTGTTTCTCGGGCAGCCAGGGTGGCAAGCGCTGAATGCCTCTTGTGTAATGGTATGCACCTCACAAAAGGCTACTCCCAATTTTGTGCGATGCTCCTTGTTGAGCGGCTAAAAGCTCCACAAGATCTAAATCGCGAAATGTCGCAGAGTCGGAGTCTTACCAGACATATCGGAAATCTCGTCTAGCGCGCAGGCAGCTGGAAAGGCCTCTAGATACTCGACTGTCAAAACGGGGTCGCGACGTGCCAGTGGCATATCAGCAAGTGATGCCGCTACTTCCAACAGCCATAGTTAAGATAATCGGGATACGAGAGCATGATCCATTTTGGGATCTCAGCGCATATTCACTGTAAAGTTACGCGGCCGGTTTGACTCAAATATCAAGTTGGCTGACATAGATCCTCGTTGCCTTGATCAATATCGGCTCCTAATGCTCGCTGACAAAGACTGCTACAAATCGGCTCCCGTTTGCTCTATATTGGGTGCCGATGTTATTATTATATTATTTTGTTAAATTACTGCCATGGATTGTAAAACAAACAAAAATAAAAAGTACACGTTATATATTACACTGAAATCACCGAATAAATATAGAACTGCAATATTTATTTTTACACTTTTGTTTGATATAGCATAAGTTTAATTTGCCAATATGGCAAGGCGTGTGGCATGTTGAAGCCTGTAGCCATAATTTTAATGTTCACTAGGTTTAATTTATTTTTTGGTAATCCTGGCAACCCCGTCCAGCTTGATTTTCTATCATTATGTTTGGAGAGAATGGCGGAGGTATTTTGTAATATTTAGGCAATTTACCGAAATTTTAAAAGAAACATTCATTACTAATCACGTATCCAAAAGGTCCTGTCGTCCTACCGCAGCAATAAATCTCAGAAGATCCATTACTACAAGCCGCTATTCCAATAGAGAAGGAAAATTGTGTTGGAACAGGTACGCCCCAATCATTTCTATAGTTTAATAAATTATTGTAAGGACATGCTGCTTCTCTTTCTTTCCGATAATTATAACTTTCCCCGAGATCCCCCCTTGTTCGTAGACGCAAAGCCCTCACCCCTTTCCAATTCAGTCTGTACTGACGCGCCTGATGCGTTTATAGACATAGTTGCATTCACTCTCGGTGTTGTTGGTGAACCAATGGCAGAGGAGGTGCATTGCATTCTTCACTAAACTTCCACTGTCTTCGATTGGAGTTGTACGAAACGTTGATCCTGCTGATGTACCTGTTATTGTTGTAATTGCTTAATATGTTTTTCTAGTAGTTCGATTTGTTGTAGTAGCTGGAATTGCTGCTGTTGTTGTTGCCGACGCTGTTGCTGTTGTTGCTACTGTTGTTGATGTTGCTGCTTTTTTTAGATTTAAATGAATTGCGATACTGCCAACAGTGTGGCACCCCTGAATAGTGAACCTTAGTGAATGCACGTTAGTGACGCTGACAGTTATTGTGGGTGACAAGAACAGCTGAAATTGCTATTATTTATTTCCGATACGACTGTCTCTATCAGTACTAATTTTTATTGGTTTACTGTTTTTTTAATAAACAATTCAATTTTAAGATTATTAAAATTTAACAAATTAACAAGTTAATAAGTGCAAACAAGAAGTTTTGCTTGCACTCACAAACCACAGCACAGGCGCCATGGATTAAACTATGCGATCTTTATGGTTTGTACGACTAATACGACAAACTAGTTTTTTGGACATTTCAAAGAGACTTAAACAACACGTCCGAACCATTGCAGTTTTACTTATTGCAGCAAAATTGTCACATCAAAATTAGCATTTCAAAATAATGACAACAAAAACACACATCTGTTTAGCTCATCTATTTAGCTCGGTATGGCTTTTTTAAATGAGAAAACGGGGGGATTTAAAATAAAACCACTTCCGTGGTTAGAGGGTCATGGTACTGCGGTGCATGGTACGGATGGCGGCAGTAGCAGGCTCTGCCCGAGCATTGTATTCTCCTTCGAGCCGGATCAATACGATTTCCTTGTGTTACAATCCCAATTTTTAAATTAAAGTAATATTATTTCAGTTAATCATTCGGAGTTAATCATGGTTCGTCAAGTCATACAGTGATTCGAAATTAAAGTAATATTATTTCAGTTAATCATTCGGAGTTAATCATGGTTCTTCAAGTCATACAGTGATTCGAAGCTTTAACACACCACGAAGAAAAGGAAAAAAAAGTGATGCAATCACAAAGAAGAAAAAACAAATCCCAATGAGGTTGGTGTAGTACCACCCACTGGAGCAACAACAATCAACAAAAATCAAAGGAGGAAAATCACGAGCAACAACAGAACAACAAGTAAGTACAAGTTCTTTTCTTACTTTACTTTACTTTTAATGGCCCTCCCCATGGAGGGCCTAGGCCGAGCTTTTCGCATCCACTCATGTTGTGCGTGTTATATTTGTACATGAATGGAAGGGACCTACAGTTTAATGCCGAATCCGAACGGCGAAGTGAAAAGCTTTTCATAGCAATTTTTACTCTTGTAGGTTTGCCATTGCCTGTCAAGAGGTGGTGCCGCGTAGAAAATTTATATTTTCTACTTTTTGATTTTGCCTGTGCCGAGATTCGAACCCCGGACACTCTGCGCAGCAGTCCAACGCACTACCACTACGCCACAGCTACCACTACAAGTTCTTTTCTTCCCCCATAAATTCTACTTGTTACTTACTACACATAATGTTCTAAGTTCTCTAATATTTAAAATATTGTGTATAAATTTTAATATATTATCAAATATTGCGTCTAACCAACAAATGTATTTTGAATATACTTACCTAAAGTAAATAAGTTCCGTGTACAACTTGTTGTACACACTTATTGCTTTAAAGAAAGTTCCTTGCTATTTTTTTTAAATTAACATATAAAAATTAACAACTCAAAATTATCACATCAATATTATCACATCAAAATTATAACATCAAAATTATCACATCAAAATTATCACATTTCGGTTATCACAGCAAAATTAACACGTCAAAATTAACACGTCAAAATTAACACATCACAATTAACATATCAAAATGATCACATCAAAATGAACACTTCCAAATTACACATCAAAATTTTCACAACAAAATTCTCACATAAAAATGATAACATGAAAATTAACACATCAAAGTTAATACATGTGAATTTACACATCAAATTTAACACATCCAAATTATCACAGCAAAATTAACACACCCAAATAAACACTTAAAATTTAGCACAGGAAAATTAACACAAAAAAACTAAAACACATCCAAACTACGATATCAAAATTATCAAACCGAAATAATCACATCAAAATTTACACAACAAACTCAACACATCAAAATTAATTTACTTACTTAAGTGGCACTACAATGGTCTTGGCCGCCTCTATAAAGCCTCGCCAGTCGCCTCTGCTATGTTCGTGCTGCCGCCAGTTGATAAGGCCAAGTGCAGTCAGGTTGCCCTGCACCTGGTCTTTCCAACGGAGATTAGGACGTCCCTTCTGCGTGTTCCTCCACCGTGGTTCGAATAAAACATCCTTTTAGCCGGAGCGCTTTCTTACATTCGCTCAACATGACCCAGCCAGCTTGACTATGTCAGTGTCGGCGTACAGCTCATACAGCTCATCGTTCCATGTTATTCGATACACGTCGTCCACGCATACTGGACCGTAGATCTTACAGAGAATCTTCCTCTCGAACGCTCGTAACAGCCTCTCATCATTGTGGCCAATGTCCACGTCTCTGCGCCATACATTAGGACGGAAAGGATAAAGGACTTATAGAGCGTTATTTTCGTCGGTCGATTGCCTACTCTCAATTACCTACTGAGCCCCTAGTAACACCTGTTGGCAAGAGTTAGTCTCCGCTTGATCTCAAGGCTGACATTATTGTTGGTATTTATGCTGGATCCTAGATAGACGAAATCCTTGACGACTTGAAAAGTATAATAGTCAACAGTGACATTTTGTCCAAGTCGCCGTGACCCTTTGTTTGTTGACACAAGGTATTTAGTTTTGTCCTCGTTCACCACTAGTCCCACTCGACGAGACTCCCTTTCCAGGTTGGAGAATGCTGCACGTTTTTGCCCATGATGACACTCTTGTAGCAAATAGTGCCAGAGATGTCGATTATTATTTTCTCCAGCATAAGGTTAAAGAAGTCGCACGATAGGGAGTCACCTTGTCTAAAACCTATTTTGGTATCAAATGGCGCGGAGAGATCTGTCCCAATTTTCACTGCGCAAGTGGTGTCGGTTAATGTCATTTTACAAAGACGAATGAGCTTTGCAGGGATACCAAAATCAGACATTGCGGCGTACAAGTGATCCCTAATCGTTCTGTCGAAGGCGGCTTTATAATCGACGAATAGATGATGCGTATCGATCTGTTTTTCTAGGGTCTTTTCCAGGATTTGGCATAGTGTGAATATCTGGTCAGGCGATCTGCACCTGCAGCCTTATTGTTTTTCAGCCAAGCAATGGCTGTTAAGACATCCTCAACGCCGTCAGTGATTGGGGTTTTCGGAGTAGATTCCGCAGTGGTGGGATTATTGCCATCATCGCCATCAAGCAGCTGCGAAAAGTGCTCCCTCCATAATCGCATTATGCCCTGAACATATTTCATCAGATTTCTGTCTTCATTCTTGCAGGAAGATGCCCCGGTCTTCAAATCATCAGTCAGGCGTCTTATTCTTTCAACGAATTTTCGGACCTCATTCCTGTCCCGCAACATTTCGATATCATTCAACTCGCGTCTTTCTCTATCTCTTTTCTTGCGCCTGAAAAGACGTTTCTCCTCCCTCCTCAACTCTCTGTATCGCTCCTTAGCAGCTCGCGTTGTAACTGACTGCAAGGTGGCTCTGTAAACAGCGTTTTTCGCTTGAATAGCATCGCGACACTCATGGTCGTACCACATATTTCTCCGTTGACGGTGGTAGCCGAGCACCTTTTTGGCAGCCGTGCGCATAGAGCGGGAAATGTGCTTCCACTGTGCGCATATATTATCAAGTTGAGGGGTGTTTTCCGATAGGAGGAGTGCGAGTTGATTGGCGAAGACTTCGGCCGTCTGTTGTATTAAAGCTTTTTGACATTCAGCTTTCTCTTTGTACCTATCCGTACGCGATTTGTTACACATAGACGCGTGCAGACCTTGGCTGCAACCAAGTGTAGGTCTGAGTCGATGTTTACACCACGTATTGTGCGTACGTCTAGTACATTGGAGGCGTGCCTTCCGTCGATCACAACGTGATCAATCTGGTTTGGAGTGTTTTGATCAGGCGACAGCCAAGTGGCCTTATAGATATCCTTATGTTGGAACCTGGTGCTACTAACTGTCATGTTTCGTGCGGCAGCGAAGTCGATCAGTCTCATACCGTTATCGGTGGCTTCGTCGTGGAGACTGAAGTTTCCGTTCGTCGAACCAAAGAGGCTCCCCTTGCCCACCTTGGCATTAAAGTCGCCTAATACGATTTTAATATAGTGGTGGGTTCTACGCGGCACCACCTCTTGGCAGGCAATGGCAAACCATATATACAAGAGTAAAAATTGCTATGAAAAGCTTTTCACTTCGCCGTTCGGATTCGGCATTAAACTGTAGGTCCCTTCCATTCATGTACAAATATAACACGCACAACATGAGTGGATGCGAAAAGCTCGGCCTAGGCCCTCCATGGCTGTTTTCTTCTTTGTGATTGCATCACTTTTTTTTCCTTTTCTTCGTGGTGTGTTAAAGCTTCGAATCACTGTATGACTTGAAGAACCATGATTAACTCCGAATGATTAACTGAAATAATATTACTTTAATTTCGAATCACTGTATGACTTGACGAACCATGATTAACTCCGAATGATTAACTGAAATAATATTACTTTAATTTAAAAATTGGGATTGTAACACAAGGAAATCGTATTGATCCGGCTCGAAGGAGAATACAATGCTCGGGCAGAGCCTGCTACTGCCGCCATCCGTACCATGCACCGCAGTACCATGACCCTCTAACCACGGAAGTGGTTTTATTTTAAATCCCCCCGTTTTCTCATTTAAAAAAGCCATACCGAGCTAAATAGATGAGCTAAACAGATGTGTGTTTTTGTTGTCATTATTTTGAAATGCTAATTTTGATGTGACAATTTTGCTGCAATAAGTAAAACTGCAATGGTTCGGACGTGTTGTTTAAGTCTCTTTGAAATGTCCAAAAAACTAGTTTGTCGTATTAGTCGTACAAACCATAAAGATCGCATAGTTTAATCCATGGCGCCTGTGCTGTGGTTTGTGAGTGCAAGCAAAACTTCTTGTTTGCACTTATTAACTTGTTAATTTGTTAAATTTTAATAATCTTAAAATTGAATTGTTTATTAAAAAAACAGTAAACCAATAAAAATTAGTACTGATAGAGATAGTCGTATCGGAAATAAATAATAGCAATTTTAGCTGTTCTTGTCACCCACAATAACTGTCAGCGTCACTAACGTGCATTCACTAAGGTTCACTTAAGATCCACTATTCAGGGGTGCCACACTAATTCCAGCTACTAAAACAAATCGAACTACTAGAAAAACATATTAAGCAATTACAACAATAACAGGTACATCAGCAGGATCAACGTTTCGTACAACTCCAATCGAAGACAGTGGAAGTTTAGTGAAGAATGCAATGCACCTCCTCTGCCATTGGTTCACCAACAACACCGAGAGTGAATGCAACTATGTCTATAAACGCATCAGGCGCGTCAGTACAGACTGAATTGGAAAGGGGTGAGGGCTTTGCGTCTACGAACAAGGGGGGATCTCGGGGAAAGTTATAATTATCGGAAAGAAAGAGAAGCAGCATGTCCTTACAATAATTTATTAAACTATAGAAATGATTGGGGCGTACCTGTTCCAACACAATTTTCCTTCTCTATTGGAATAGCGGCTTGTAGTAATGGATCTTCTGAGATTTATTGCTGCGGTAGGACGACAGGACCTTTTGGATACGTGATTAGTAATGAATGTTTCTTTTAAAATTTCGGTAAATTGTCTAAATATTACAAAATACCTCCGCCATTCTCTCCAAACATAATGATAGAAAATCAAGCTGGACGGGGTTGCCAGGATTACCAAAAAATAAATTAAACCTAGTGAACATTAAAATTATGGCTACAGGCTTCAACATGCCACACGCCTTGCCATATTGGCAAATTAAACTTATGCTATATCAAACAAAAGTGTAAAAATAAATATTGCAGTTCTATATTTATTCGGTGATTTCAGTGTAATATATAACGTGTACTTTTTATTTTTGTTTGTTTTACAATCCATGGCAGTAATTTAACAAAATAATATAATAATAACATCGGCACCCAATATAGAGCAAACGGGAGCCGATTTGTAGCAGTCTTTGTCAGCGAGCATTAGGTGCCGATATTGATCAAGGCAACGAGGATCTATGTCAGCCAACTTGATATTTGAGTCAAACCGGCCGCGTAACTTTACAGTGAATATGCGCTGGGATCCCAAAATGGATCATGCTCTCGTATCCCGATTATCTTAACTATGGCTGTTGGAAGTAGCGGCATCAGTTGCTGATATGCCACTGGCACGTCGCGACCCCGTTTTGACAGTCGAGTATCTAGAGGCCTTTCCAGCTGCCTGCGCGCTAGACGAGATTTCCGATATGTCTGGTAAGACTCCGACTCTGCGACATTTCGCGATTTAGATCTTGTGGAGCTTTTAGCCGCTCAACAAGGAGCATCGCACAAAATTGGGAGTAGCCTTTTGTGAGGTGCATACCATTACACAAGAGGCATTCAGCGCTTGCCACCCTGGCTGCCCGAGAAACACTTCTCTTATAACGGCCCATAATGCTTGTGTGTAGTAAAAGTTATTGAGGTTGATTGGGTGCGCGCTCCGATGTATGGGGAAGAACTAAAAGCTTAACTAACGGACGTGTAATAGTGTCACGTTCAGTTCTACGTAACATCGGTAACTCGAATTTTGGTATCTGAACCTGCATGAACTTTCGTCACTCGCCCTAATCCTCACTCTTTGCGAGGTAAGTTATCTCCTTTGACAATAACAAGTTCGCTTACCTCTCTCTATACCTTCTGGGGATACTTCCATTTGAAAAATTTGTAAAGGTTTTTCAAATACTCGCCCAGTGTAATTCTTAATATCGAAGGGGTCGTTGTGAAGGATCTTGAAATTGATATTCTCTCAGGAGGCAATACCACCATTTATGTTTGTTGTTTCTTCCTATTAATTACACAAATTTTGCAATTGTGAATTATGTATTTTACCAGAATTTTCGCTTTCGGTATGCAATACTTTGCCCTCAACACACGCATGACTAACTGGTTTCCACCATGTAGTAAGATCAAATGACTAAATCCAACTAGTAATCTGGAAAATTGACAATTACATGGCAAAATTATTGGATGCTGTTCATCATACGACTAAGTTGGTACCAAAGTTAATCGACCTCCTACTCGTATTACTCCTTTGGCATTGAAACTAAGACACGTAGGGCTGTGGACAAAGATGAAAATCGATCTAAAAGTATCCCAAATGATAGTGGTTTTATCGACGCCAGCAGAAAGGATAGCAAAAAGCCTTTGTGTTGCCTAAGTGTTGAAGTTAAACGTTCGTCTGCCTTCCAACTGCGAGCATATCCGTCGTAGCTGCCTGTTGCTAGTAATGTTACATCACACTGAAAACTAAAGAACAGATATATATTATAAGTACAAGGTGGGCAAAAAGTAATGTTATAATGAGAATTCGCTGAAAATGTACTCTGACAAGTTTCGACTCAAGTGACATCTCATAGCAACCTATTGCGGAACATTTCGGTCATTGACTTTTATCCTTACTCAGATGGTACATGCCACCACAGATCACTCTTGATGATTTCATGTGGTATCACTCCTCGACTTCCCAAATTTGCCGCATTTTCGACAAATTCAACATGCCCCCAATTTTGAATACCGAATTTTTTCCTACTATTCTCGCTACTCGATGGTTTTTTTTTTAACCAGGCAAGAACAATTGTGCAATCAGTCCACAGAGTTAAGGAATAGTGATCAATACCATGTTGCGGTAATAGAAAATCTACCAGATTGGCCAGTAGAACTTGCACCTCACAATTCGAATCTAGAAACAGACACAGTTTTGACCGGCGCTACTTTAGTTTTTTCAGATAGCAGGTGAGTGTATTAGTTGGAATCTATACTGACTCTAATGTAGAGGACTGCGGCATATGCCTTTACCGAAGCACCGCAGAAACCATGACATCCAAACTTTACATTTGGAGAGAACTTGATCCAGCGTGGTACCCTAACTTCATTGAATTGGGGATAATGCAACAAAAAGGTTTTCCAGTCCTGTAGAGTACAACCTTCTAGCGCGTTATCCCAGTCTCTAGCCAAAAGCAAAAGCTTCTTTAGCCAAAAGCAACAAGCATTATCATTTTTGCTACAATAAGAACTGGACCTAACTAAATAACTTTGCTATTGTTAACAAAACTTGCCTCTTAGTGAAAGAATGCAGCATTTCTATTGGCTTTGTAGTAAAATAAAAATAGTCAGACTTCGCCTCCAACGCACCCCACGAGTCTTCACATCGCTTTCATTGTCGAGTTCCAAAAAATCTTCTCCAAGCAAGTACAATTTGGAGGTACATTTTCTCAATGTCTGCGTTAAAAACGTATTTTAAAAATCAGTTTGAAGCACGTTGCCGTATACAGAATATCATTCAAACTCATACCATTTGATGAGGAACAGGAATCATTGAAAACAACCGTTATTTTAGTAGACGAACTTTGAGGTTTGGCCACAGTGAGGTAGATAATAATGAGGAGGGGTGGGTTGAAAAGCGGGATATGCATATATCTCACATCTAAATACTCAGTTATTACCTTATCATACTGACTCCTAAATTCTGGTCGCCTACAAAGAGATGTTTCATTTCTGAGAAACTGCTTAGTGGCTATTACATGAGATTGACCTAACTCCATATCACCGCAGATGTTGGCCCAAGTCTGAAGGTTTCCGGTAAGTTGGGAGAGAACAAGAGCATTGGCCTCAATTCTCCAGCTTGTGTCAACCGTGGAACCTATGATGACGGAATACATCTTCTACCTTTTGGCTAAAACCGTATTGGTAAGCCCTGAAACTTGTGCAATGATTGTGAACGTATCTGTAAACGTTCAGAGATGAAGGTACCTTCCGAGCCAGAGTCGATAAGAGCCCGAGCTATGTGAACAATACCAAAGTGGCATACAGTCACCACCGCTGTTCCCAACAAGACCTCTTATCGGAATTGGATGAATGACCAGCTGAAATGGCAGTAGTATGTTCTCGTGTAATGTCGTTAGGTACCTGATAGGGGGCTGGACTTCCATTGCCATTTAATGAGTTGGCCTGTTGCTCACGATGCAATATGGAATTGTGCCTGCCTTTGCATTTAGAACAATTAAAGGGACCTCTACAGTCTTTTAAGAAGTGAGATCGAAAAAATCGGATAACTTTGAAAAACCACTGCTTTGAAACTCTTCATCTGAATGAAAAAATTCAAACTGTAGGCTTTGCGTTGGAGAAATTCTGATGAAATAGAATCACATGTTTTTTGACTTATGAACTTTCAGTTGAGTCATGTCATCGGAAGTGGAAAGACGCGATTTAGTTGTTGAATTATTTCGAGAAAATACGCAGTGGAGCCAGAAAACCATTGCAAATAAGGCGAAAGTGCCACAAAACACTGTCTCGATGATTCTTAAAAAATTTAATACAGACTTAACAGTTGCTAGAAAATATGGTTCTGGAAGAAAATGCGGTTTCGTGTCTCCACAAAAGGCGAAGAAAGTCGTTGCTCTCTTAGAGAAGAATCCAGCGTTGTCTAATCGAAAATTGGCGGAAAAAGCGAGTTGCAGTGGATTTTTAGTTCGTAAAATTAAAAAAGATGCGGACCTTAAAACATACAAAGTGCAGTAAGTACCCAACAGGAACGCTACTAAGAACTTGGTAGCCCAGAGCCGAGCTAAAAAGTTGAAGACAGATTTTTTCCAAAAATTCGATTGGTGTGTTATGGACGATGAAACATACGTGTTGTCTAAATTTTCTCAATTGCCTGGTCCAGAGTTTTACACCGCAAAGGAACGAGGAAGAGTTGAGGAAAGATTTAAGACAAAACAAAAGTCCAAGTTCCCGAAGAAGTTTCTGGTATGGTAAGCGATTTGTAGTTGTGGGTTAAGGAGTAAAAGTTTCGTAACAAGTGGCATTCTTAACGCCGAAATTTATGTGAAGGAGTGCCTCCAGAAGAGATTGCTGCCCTTCATTAGAAAGCAAAATGTATCTACTTTCTTTTGGACTGATGTAGCCTTCTGCCACTACAGTAAAGTAACTCTTAAATGGTTCGAAGATCAAAATATATTAAAAATACCGAGGTTTCATAAATTTTATGCACTGACCCACTGCTTCTGATAATCCGCATAATTGGTTGTCCCAGTCTCACTTTTTCTTTTTTTATATAATTATTTATTATTTTATTTGATTTCACTTTTTTTTAAATTAAAAATTAAAATTTATAAATATTTGATTTTTCATGCATACATATGCTAGGGTACTACTAAGATTTTATTGCGCTATGAATATAAAAAAATGTACCAAAATATATTATAGTGAAAACGTAGGTGCAACTGTATGTAGGTGCCACTGTAGGTATGCATTAAAGGTATTGAACCCTCTATGGCACAGTTGAAATCAAAGAGGCATTGAAAGAGGAAAAGTATGATGTGAAAAATGTGTATAACATCGTAAACCGTAACCGTATCCAACAACCCCTTTTTAAAATTAAACTTGAGCCAGGCATGAGATTGATTGATTGATCATGTTGTGATCGACGGATGGCACGCTTCTAGTGTACTAGACGTACGCACAATACGTGGTGCAAACATCGACTCAGACCACTACTTGGTTGCAGCCAAGGTCTGCACATGTGTATGTGCAGCAAATCACTGCAACCCCAATCACTGACGGCGTTGAAGTAGCGCAGCCCGACTATGAAGAGGTCTTAAAAGCCATCGCTAGACTGAAAAACAACAAGGCTGCAGGTGCAGATGGCCTGCCTGCTGGGTTGTTTAAGACCGAAGGCGAAGAGCTCAAAAAACGCATGCATGAGCTTCTATGCAGAATATGGTCGGATAACCATAAGGAAGGTAATTCCACGATCTGCGCCAACTGCCGTAGGATAAGCCTTCTTAATATTGTATATAAGGTTCTATCGATCGTACTGTGCGAAAGACTGAAGCCCATCGTCATCGAACTGATTGGACCTTATCAGTGAGGCTTCAGGCCTGGTAAAAACACCATTTTGCAAAGACGAATGAGTTTTGCAGGGATACCAAAATCAGACATTGCGGCGTACAAGTGATCCCTAATCGTGCTGTCGAAGGCGGCTTTATAATCGACGATCTTTCGATCTGTTTTTCTAGGGTCTTCTCCAGGATTTGGCGTAGTGTGAATATCTGGTCAATGGTGGATTTACCAGGCCTGAAGCCACACTGATAAGGTCCAACCAGTTTGTTGACGATGGGCTTCAGTCTATCGCACATTACGATGGATAGAACCTTACATGCAATATTAAGAAGGCTTATCCTACGGCAGTTGGCGCAGATCGTGGAATTACCTTCCTTATGGTCATCCGACCATATTCTGCATAGAAGCTCATGCATGCGTTTTTTGAGCTCTTCGCCTCCGGTCTTAAACAACTCAGCAGGCAGGCCATCCGCACCTGCAGTCTTCTTGTTTTTCAGCCGAGCAATGGCTGTTAAGACCTTCTCATAGTCGGGCGGCGGTACTTTAACGCCGTCAGTGATTGGGGTTTTTGGAGTAGATTCCGCAGTGGTGGGATTATTGCCATCATCGCCATCAAGCAGCTGCGAAAAAGACGTTTCTCCTCCCTCCTCAACTCTCTGTATCTCTCCTTAGCAGCTCGCGTTGCAACTGACTGCAGGGTGGCTCTGTAAACTGCGTTTTTTTGTTTCAGTAGCATCGCGACACTCTTGGTCGTACTACATATTTTTCCGTCTACGGTGGTAGCCTAGCACCTCTTCAGCAGCCGTGCGCATAGAGAGGGAAATGTGCGTCCACTGCGGGCATATATCATCAAGTTGAGGGGTGTTTTGCGAAAGGAGAAGTGCAAGTTGGTTGGCAAAGACTTTGGCTGTCTGTTGTGATTGCAGCTTTTCGACATCCAGCTTTCTCTTTGTAGGTACAAAGGTATGTATCCGTATGCGATTTGCTACACATATACGTGTGCAGACCTTGGTTGCAACCAAGTAGTGGTCTGAGTCGATGTTTGCACCACGTATTGTGCGTACGTCTAGTACATTGGAAGCGTGCCTTCCGTCGATCACAACGTGATCAATCTGGTTTCGTGTGTTTTGATCAGGGGACAGACAAGTGGCCTTATGGATATCTTTATGTTGGAATCTGATGCTACTAACTGTCATGTTTCGTGCGGCGGCGAAGTCGATCAGTCTCGTACCGTTATCGGTGGCTTCGTCGTGGAGACTGAATTTTCCGATCGTCGGACCAAAGAGGCTCTCCTTGCCCACCTTGGCATTAAAGTCGCCTAACACGATTTTAACATCGTGGCGGGGGCAATGCTCATAAGTTTTGTCACAGAGCTCGTAGAACTCATCTTTGGTCGTTTCATCCTTCTCATCCGTCGGGGCATGGACACAAATTAGGCTGATGTTGAAGAATTTTGACTTAATGCGGATAGTGGCTAGGCGCTCGTTCACTGCCGTGAACCTCGAACCACAAATCCAACACCAAATTCGTGTCTCGACGCATGATAGCTGTAGTAGATATCACAGAATTCTCTTTTGGAGCAACTCTGTCCCGTCCATCGAATTTCCTGTATAGCGGTGATGTCAGTTCTATATTGTTGGAGGACATCCACCAGGTGGATAGAGGCACCTTCCCTGCAGAGGGTTCGGACATTCCAGGTGCATATCCGTAAATCGTTGTCCTTCAGGCGTTTGCGGGAGTCGTCAACATTAGAGGGGTTCTTTATCCGAGGCTTATTTTGAGGATTCATTGGTGGTTACTTTGACGTGGTGGGTTCCAAGCCCGACGCACAACCATTCATTCAAGGCCACGGGGAAGCCTTCCGCACACATTAGTTAACTCACTGACGGTTGTCAGATCGTTTTCCAGGGGACGCCACGAGGAGGCTGTGTGTCGACTTGAAATGTAGAAGCACAAGGATCGAACATGGACGCACCTGCGACTGAAATCACTTTGATGTGCTAATTTTTATGACAACATTTTGCTGTGAAAATTTTAATGAGTAGATTTTGAAGTGATCAGTTTCGAGTGATAAATTTGTTGTTATACTATTGATGTGGAATTTGAAAATTTTAATGTGATAATTTTTATGTAATAATTGAAATGTGACAATTTTAATGTGATAGTTTTGCTGTGAAAATTCTGATGTGTTTACTTTGATTTGAAAATTTTGATGTGACAATGTGGATGTGATAATTTTTAAGCAATGACAAGACCTTGTGTGCATATTTATGTAGTTGCGGCCTTGGGTTCGTATTTTGCCATTAGGAATAAAAGTACGAATAAAATACATTTTTTATTAAACATTTTTATTTTTATTTAATTTAAATGAGATTTTCGAGGTATTTTTGACTGATTGAAATTGGATAAATTTAGATTTTCTTATATGAGATAGATTTTCAAAGCGAAGAAAATAAAAAACTATTGTGAATAAAACACATTCCAAATATAAAACTATTGTGAATAGGTTTATCAAAACAGAAAAGAAAAAAAAAGCTACTGTTTTTGA
This sequence comes from Palloptera scutellata, assembly GCA_958295655.1. NCBI lineage: Eukaryota > Metazoa > Arthropoda > Insecta > Diptera > Pallopteridae > Palloptera > Palloptera scutellata. The sequence goes on from OY282451.1 coordinate 30,638,898, forward strand.
TGAAAATGGCATACACAGAACTTCTTAACTGAGTTAATAAATTTGTGAAATTAACTTTCGAAAATCCGCCACAAATAATATCCAATTGAAAAAATTTAATTATAATTAAGAAATATCGTGAATATACCAACAAAAAAGGGGGGAAAAAATAAACAAAATGCTAGGAAGTCAAATGGGAAACAATGATAAAGATGTAAGAGGTACACCACTTGATGTAGGTGCTGCAACTGAAGCAGCTACAAATGAACTGCCGACATTTATAGGTGCATCAGCGTCTAATAGTAAACAGGAGATCAATGCCATAACAAGAGAAATCAGCGCAAGAGATGCATATTTTGCCAGCCTTAACGAATGGGTAAGCTAATCTCGGCATAATTGCTATACAATTATTGTTTAGGTATTGACTAATTGGATGTTCTTTTGTCTTTATTTGCACATGTATACATAGGTGAAGCATGCTAATATCTCGCAAAACGCAATGGCTCTGTTTCCGTGGTATCTGTTGAGTAGCTATTCTCAAATATTTCAAAATCAAAGCTTGAATGTAATATTGCCGTCATTTGGTACAGCAACGGGAGCAGAGCAAAGTTTCCAGAATAATAACAACATTAACAACCGACAAATGCCAAATGCAACAGCAGTAGCAGCAGCCGCACCCTTAATGGATGCTGGTGGATTTCGCATACTTGATGACGAAGCACAAGCTGAAATTATAAACAGGAATGGTGGTTTTGAATATGTTATCGCACCATTTTGGAAACGTGCCATTGCCGAAGTGATTGACATTTTTATATTGTTACTGCTGAAAATTATAGTAACCTTTACCATTATGAATCTATTCAATTTGAATTTAAACTTTGACCTGGACAAGGCCGAATTGCGCAGAGTAATAGACGATGAGGATTATACCACTTTTCTGGCATACTCACTGGACTTTTTGGCGTTCTCCTCAGATTTATTGTTATTAGAATTGCTAACGAAAGTCATAGTATGCTTTTACGAAGCCATTTGGTCAGCTATGCATAATGGTTCTACACCGGGCAAAGCAATAATGCACATACGTATAATATATGTGGAGGCAGTGGTGCCAATACAGCCACAATTACAACAGCCACATCCACAATTGGGCTTCCAAGGACAGCGCATACAATTGCGTGCATTGATCTATCCAGCTGTGGTGCCAAGTTTAATACGAGCTTTTATGCGTGCCATTGCCAAAAATCTTATTATGACATTACTCTTCCCCATGTGTTTCATAATGATATTTTTCAAAAATAACCGAACCGCATATGACATCTTTACCAAGACGATGGTGGTTGAAAATAGTGCTAATCCAGTATTTCGACGTCAACGTGGAGGAGTTAATGAATGAAATGAAAAATGTTTGGAAGGCATGGGAATTATGTAAACGATGAAGAAATATTACTCTTTTTTTTTGTTATTGTATTATCGTATTTATATAATTTAATATTTTAGTCGTTTTGAATATAAAATATGGCTAAGTTACAAACTGCAAAGCATTGAGTGTGTCTTTGAATAATAAATTTACTTCACTTCGCAACTGTGTTATAGTGTAAAGTTACAATACAGTTGCGGAATTCAATAAATTTACTTCGAATCCATTCAGCAATATAATACACATGCTTTACATCGATGTATTTTGGAATTCAGCCTATATAATGAAAATCAATTGTTTTTACTTTATTCAACACTTTGCACAAAATAGAGAATGGAGAATTATATTTGGTAGCACCCAGCTTTACTTTACATAAACGTTCTTTAGAGTTTGTGCAACGACATAACCCTTGCCAATCACATGCAATACGGCCCCCTTATAGCATGCAACTAAATCTCCATTTGTCATCAGATCAGGTACGCAAGTCTCAAAAATTTTCTTCTTCAGATTCAACTGAACATCAGGTTGGCGCATATAGCCTTCACAATAGATCAAGTCTCCAGGCGCTGCATTAGCCGGTGGACTTAATAACTCAACCTTATCGGCCGTATAAGCGCACATAACCATTGCCTCTGAGATGACACCACGCATTTTGGCCGGTTTCAAATTGCACAACACTACCACCATACGATTTTGCATCTCTTCTAATGGCACATATTTGACCAGGCCCGAAACAACTGTACGTGATTGCGCTTCACCACAATCAATTTTCTCCAAGTACAAACTATCTGCATTAGGATGTCGTCCCACTTCTATTATTTTTCCCACACGCATATCCAAACGTCCAACATCAATAGTAGCTTCAGTGGTAGCAGCTGGCAAAGCAGTTGATGCTTTCCCTTTTTTCGGTTTATTTTCTTTAATGATCGCTGAGCTTTGCATTGTTGCGTCAGCGCCATAATCGTCCTTCGCTGGTACTGCTTGCGTCACTGTTGCAACTGTACAAAGGCCACGTATATTTTGGCCGGCGCCGGGAACTTGAATTTGTTTCTTGCCATTACATATCTCCATTGAAATTAACTGATTGCGCGCTACTTCCACTTTATTCTGCAATTTCGCATTCTCGGCACGTAATTTCTTCTTTTTACGATTAATTATTTCGCTGCGCATAACTATCAACTGTAGTAAAAAAGTAATACTTCTTATTGAAGTTTTGTATAACTACTTATCAAGTGATATATTTACCTCACCTCATGTTTAATTGATGCTATTATCTCTTCGTTACGTTTATTGTTTTCAATTACGTTTTCTAGTGTCGCCATTCTAGGTGGAGGAGTTTGGAAAAATTGTCGAAAATTCACTGTTTTGAGATTTGCTCTTGCAAAAGGTAAATGTGGCAGATTGACATTTTTAGCAGTAAAACTGCCAAATAAAATCGGCTGTGCACATGAGAGAGAAGTATACAACTGACATACATTAAGGAAATGAAAGAGACAATGCCTATGTTGCCAACGGACACTTTTGCAAGTAAATTATTCGGCTGATATCTGACGCTCTCTCTCACGCACTCTCTACGTACAGCAAAAGTTGAGAGTAAGTAAACTTTTTGCGTTACTTTCATATAAGTTATTAGGTGGTGGTTATTCTGGTGTTCGCTGTTCAACGAACACATCAAATATTACTCTCGTGCCGGGTGTAGTGGTTACATTAGTGTTCGTTACAGAGTTTGCTTTTTGTCGAAATTCAGTTATTTTTGTAACACAATTTTTTGCGCAATGGCAACACTAAATCGTATACCAAAAAACTTTAAACGATTTTATTAATATGGAGCGTGAAATTAATAATATAATTGAAAAATTATAAAAATAATATGATTTTTCTTCAATAGTTTTATGAATAATACAAAAATAAAAATACAAAAATGGTGGCTAAAGATTGTCTCTATGACTTGCTTTTACTTTGTCAATAAAAAAGTAATGTTGTTAGTATAATTTTTATTACAAAAATACTTACACATATATATTGTTCGTTCCATAGCTCTATATCTATTAATTAAAAAAAAAACAAAACTAAGAAGTATTAAATACACTTGAGAGCCCAATTAATTAATGTTATATATTTAAGCTATTTTTTATTTCTAGTATTCATCATATTAAGTCTTTTTATAATAAACGATATATAAAAAAATATATGTAAGTATACATATATCATGGGTATTCAATCAAAGACGTAAATGCACCGTAAGTGACTATATTATGTAAATTTACACTGACGTATAATGCGAACACAATTTTACATCAAAAATTGTTTTTTATACTCTTAAATTTTGAGGTATAAATCGTTTTTACAACTTAAAATGCAACTCTGTGCAGTTCTGTACTAGCCAAATGTTTTCGTACAATTATTTATTTTTTATTCATTATTCATAAATTATTCGCATTAATCGTAAATTTTCATAAATTGATTCTCCGCCTTTAGTGGGCAACTATGCCATCAGCTGTTCGCAAAAATAAACAAATCGAAAGACCATGACTGCGGTCATGGTCATGATTTTTCTTCCATGTGGACAGAAAAACAAGCACACACCCTTCTGGAAGCAGTTATTGCTGATATTAAAAGCGAACCAAATACAAGCTTAAGCGCTTTAGTAATTGTTATTTTTTTACTTAATTTAGCTTAACGTTTTGTTTTTCGTACCAACAAAATCAGCTGTTTCTGTTTTCCTCGTTTTTTAAATTACGTTAAACACATGCATACACTTAACGTTTTTTGAACGTGCATTCGTGCTCATCAGCGACGTACCTTTTTTTACGTCGAAGTAAACTGACGCAGTTGATTTAATACCCTTATTTATTTAGTTCTCAGTTGTATGCTTCGCTCTTAAGTACACAACGGATCCCAAGTGCTAGTTCTTGAATATGTAGTGGCACTATTGTGAATATAACTGTAAAAAATGTTGCTCTTGGCATTGGACGGGTTCAGAAGGCGCATCAAGTTGGCAACATGTTCCCCACTGTTGCGCGTATATTTTTCGCCTTTTGAACTGAATGATGCATCATTTTCCAAATTTTTTAAATTGCATGGTTAATATTTTGAGGGGCAAAAAAAACCATCAAATTGGCAATATAAATTATAAGAAACTAAATTTTATAGAAACTAAACAAAATTCTAGTATTGTTGAATTGAAATTGGTTCTTCTCCATTATATGTTCAGTGTTTCTTATACCATATATATTTTTCTTTAACTATAATTCAAAAACATGCGATTCACACTTAACCTCGTGCCACAGCCTTTTTTATTTGTTGTCAGGCGTAATTTATCGGCTGAACCGTACATGCCATAAAAATTAACGACATAGTACATAATAGGCCTGTTCCTCTTTTTTTGGCATGGTCTGGTAAAATAAGACTAAATAAAAAATACTCTATTTGAGAGACAAGAATTCAACAAAAGTACGAGAGCACAAAACAAAACCACATTCTTTCCGTAAACAAATTGTCAAATTCAGAAGACAGAAACTTGTTTCGAGCAAGAAGAACAATAAAATTACACTCTCGACGCAGCTCTCACTTTCAAGTTTTTCGAGTATGAGAATGTTTTCTGTGTTGTTTTGGGTGAACACGTTCACCCGCGTTGTAGTAAGGGATCGGGCCTATTATGAATTGAATATTGTTAAAAAGATAAATTTTCTTGTAATGAGGGCTTTCATTAAAAAGCTGTAAACCACGTTAATTTCGTAATTTTACAACCTTCGGCAGCTATTAAATTTTGTATTGTCCATCAATTGTTTTGTTATATTGATTTTTTTTTTATTTTATAAAAATTTTAGTAGGTACATATTATTCAAATGGTTTAACAGAAAAATATAAAATAAATTGAAACTTAGAATAAATCATATTGGGCTGTGAATGGCTTCTATATTAAAAAAAAAAAAAAAGAGTTAGTAGAAGGGATGATGTGCTTTGGGATGATCATTGAATAACTCCGGGTTGAGTTATTTATAAATCTGGCTCGAAGGACCATGATTAGTTCCGGGATGAATTATTTAATTGATTGAAATTAAAACACAATTAATTCGTGAGGAGAACTAAGAAGAGAAAAAAGAAGAAAATAATAGAACAAAAAGAACCAAGAATAGAGAAAAAGAAAAGGCACCGAACAACTACTTGACCCTCTGACCACGGAAGTCGGACGTCTCGAGACTGCGGTGGATGGTACGCATGGCGGAATTAGCAGGCTCTGCCGGACCGATGGCTGGTCGAACGTTCTTCTGACCGGGAGCACCCATTACCACTGCGGGTTGAGTAGTGTTAAGCTGTGTTGGACAACCTTCACCTACGGACTGGAACTGTACAGGAAAAATGTACAGATTAGTAGGGGAACACTAAATGGTAAATTACAGCGCTCAGGGGGGAGAGCAGCCATAATTTGGGTCGCATTGTTTGCTTGCAGTTAGTACAAAGGAATGAAATATTCTTACCTCACCATGGTAAGCATGGAACAAAAGGCTTCGGAATGTAGAGAAACTCCAAATATAAAATGAAATATCGATAATTCTCTGTAATGATAATAGGATGTCGTTTGTTGTAGCTAAAGCGGCGTGAGCGAGACGACCATTCACTTTGAGAATATTCTCCTTTTCTAGAAAAGGATTTAACACGAGAAGATTGCTTTCCTTTTCTATAGGTTTTGCATCGAGTAATGATGTCTTTTCCCGATAATCGATAATTTAGTCCAGGAAGGGGGGAACAAAGGCCCACAAAGTCGTGTCTTGATAAATTGAATTTCGGCATGAAGGTTAGAGCTACTTATTATTGTGAAACTGCTAAGAAGAGTGTTAACTTCGAAAGCATTATTGCTTGCAGCAGGGCACTTAATCGTTTACCTCCAAGAGATGTAAGGAACGGAATTGTCCTTCTATTAGGTACGAACACAACGCCAAGCAAGATAAGCTTTTTGAAGGAAACTCATGATCGCGAAAGGCTTATTGTTTGCAGGAGGACCGCTAACCCTTTGCCACAAGGAGACGAGGATCGGAGTTGTCCTTCTCAGAGTTGTAACCGCAGGAGGCTTATTGTATGTCACCTTAACCTTTCAGGATTAAGAGGAGGATCAGAATTACCCTTCTCTTGACTGAGACCAAAAGGCAAGCACAGTTAGCTTCTACACGTAACAAAGTTCGGGAAGTTGAACTTGATTACTCTGCGAGATCTGCCTCCACGGAGGGATTTCGCTGTTGTCTATGGTGGAAAGATTCTCTAAGAAGCTGTTTCTTGTATGGATGAAATACTTCATTTATTAGTCTCAATCCGTGCCTGCCAATCAGAGTTGATGGTGTGAGATTTCCGCTCGTTTCATAAAATTCGATAGCCACCCTCAAAACTGTTTGGCAACTATTTAATATAAAAATCCACAATTTAATCAGTTAAATTGTGTAATAATTTAGTGCAAGTTGATCGTTTAGGCTGTAGTTATATTCAAATTTTACTCGGCGAACACCATCCAATTGTTGTTGCCCGAACACGAAAAAAAAAGATTTTACTCACTCTCACATCGAACACGATATGCTGGGTGAAATGTACATCGAGCACGCCGAGTATTCAGGGTTAACAATGAGTTATTCTACAAAAAAGGAACAAAAATGTATGTAAAATTTAAGGAAAACATGCAACCCTGTACATCATTGTTTTCATATGCAGAAAAGCGAAGTTGAGAATTTTTTGAGTTTTTAAAAGTGAATATTAAATATATTATTCATAAAACTATTGAAGAAAAATTATTTTATATTCATAATTTTTCAATTATATTGTTAATTTCACGTTCCATATTAATAAAATCGTTTAAAGTTTTTTGGTATACCATGTAGTGGGGCCTGGGGCGTAGGACACAAGGTAAAGTTTGTGACATTCGCAGGTGCGTCCATGGTCGATCCTTGCGCTTTTACGTTTCAAGTCGACACACAGCCTCCTCGTGGCGTCCCATGGATAGCGATCTGACAACCATCAGTGAGTTAAATAATGTGTGCGGCGGGCTTCTCCATGACCTTGAATGAATGGTTGTGCGTCGGGCTTGGAACCCACCACGTCAAAGTAACCACCAATGAATCCTCAAAATAAGCCTCGGATAAAGAACCCCTCTAATGTTGACGACTCCCGCAAACGCCCAAAGGACAACGATTTACGGATATGCACCTGGAATGTCCGAACCCTCTACAGGGAAGGTGCCTCTATCCAGCTGGTGGATGTCCTCCAACAATATAGAGCTGACATCACCTCTATACAGGAAATGCGATAGACGGGACAGGGTTGCTCCAAAAGAGCATCCTGTGATATCTACTACAGCTGTCATGCGTCGAGACACGAACTTGGTGTTGGATTTGTAGTTGGGAATAGACTGCGTCATTTAGTCTCGAGGTTCACGGCCGTGAACGAGCGCCTAGCCACTATCCGCATCAAAGCAAAATTCTTCAACATCAGCCTAATTTGTGTCCATGCCCCGACGGATGAGAAGGATGAAACGACCAAAGATGACTTCTACGTGCTCCTCGACAAAACTTATGAGCATTGCCCCCGCTACGATGTTAAAATCGTGTTAGACGACTTTAATGCCAAGGTGGGCAAGGAGAGTCTCTTTGGTCCGACGATCGGAAAATTCAGTCTCCACGACAAAGCCACCGATAACGGTATGAGACTGATCGACTTCGCCGCCGCACGAAACATGACAGTTAGTAGCATCAGATTCCAACATAAAGATATCCATAAGGCCACTTGTCTGTTCCCTGATCAAAACACATGAAACCATATTGATCACGTTGTGATTGACGGAAGGCACGCTTCCAATGTACTAGACGTACGCACAATACGTGGTGCAAACATCGACTCAGACCACTACTTGGTTGCAGCCAAGGTCTACACACGTATATGTGTAGCAAATCGCGTACGGATAGGTACAAAGAGAAAGCTGGATGTCGAAAAGCTGCAATCACAACAGACAGCCAAAGTCTTTGCCAATCAACTTGCACTCCCCCTTTCGCAAAACACTCCTCAACTTGATGATATATACGCGCAGTAGACGCACATTTCCCGCTCTATGCGTACGGCGGCCGAAGAGATGCTAGGCTACTGAAGCAAAAAACGCAGTTTACAGAGCCACCCTGCAGTCAGTTGCAACGCGAGCTGCTAAGGAGAGATACAGAGAGTTGAGGAGGGAGGAGAAACGTCATTTTAGGCGCAAGAAAAGAGATGAAGAAAGACGCGAGTTCAATGATATCGAAATGTTGCAGGACAGGAACGAGGTCCGAAAATTCTTTGAAAGAATAAGACGCCTGACTGATGGTTTGAAGACCGGGGCCTCTTCCTGCAAGGATGAAGACGGAAATCTGGTGACAGATGTTCAAGGCATAAGGAGATTATGGAGGGAGCACTTTTCGCAGCTGCTTAATGGCGATGACGGCAATAATCCCGCCACTGCGGAACCCACTCCGGAAACCCCAATCACTGACGGCTTTGAAGTACCGCCGCCTAACTATGAGGAGGTCTTAACAGCCATTACTCGGCTGAAAAACAATAAGGCTGCAGGTGCAGATGGCCTTCCTGTTGAGTTGTTTAAGACCTTGTGTCAACAAACAAAGAGTCACGGCGTCTTGGACAAAATGTCACTGTTGACAACTACACTTTTGAAGTCGTCAAGGATTTCGTATATCTAGGATCCAGCATAAACACCAACAACAATGTCAGCCTTGAGATCAAGCGGAGACTAACTCTTGCCAACAGGTGTTACTACGGGCTCAGTAGGCAATTGAGAAGTAGAGCCCTCTCTCGACCGACGAAAATAATGCTCTATAAGTCCCTCATCCTTCCCGTCCTAATGTATGGCGCAGAGACGTGGACATTGACCAACAATGATGAGAGGCTGTTAGGAGCGTTCGAGAGTATGCGTGGACGACGTGTATCGAATAAGATGGAACGATGAGCTGTATGACCTGTACGCCGACACTGACATAGTCAAGCGTATAAAACTCCAGCGGCTTCGCTGGCTGGGTCATGTTGAGCGAATGGAAGAAACGCTCCGGCTTGAAGGGTGTTTTATTCGAACCACGGTGGAGGAACACGCAGAAGGGGACGTCCTAATCTCCGTTGGAAAGACCAGGTGCAGGGCAACCTGGCTGCACTTGGCCTTATCAACTGGCGCCAGCGCGCGCATAGCAGAAGTGACTGGCGAAGCTTTGTGGAGGCGGCCAAGACCGATCATCGGTTGTAGTGCCAGCTAAGTAAGTAAGTATGTAGTGTTGCCGTTGCGCAAAAAATTGTATTACAAAATTGTATTACGGAATTTCGACAAAAAGTAACTCTGGAACGAACACCAATGTAACCACTACACCCGGCACGAGAGTAATATTTGATGTGTTCGGTGAATAGCGAACACCAGTATAACTCGGGCTTTTTGTAAAGCAATAAGGTGGTGGTTATGTTCAGATTTTGCTCGGATTATATTCAGATTTTGCTTGCATTCTTGTTGCATCGAACACGAAGGAAGAACTTTTACTTATTCTGAGAACGAACACGATATGCTGGGTGAAATGTATACCGAACACGCCGAGTATTCAGGGTGTTAATGAGTAATTCTACAAAAAAGGAACGAAAATGTATGTTAAATAGAAGGAAAGCATGCAAACCTGCACATCATTATTTTAATTTGCAGAATAGCGAAGTTGCGAATATGTGTTTACTGTTTAACAGTGAATATTAAATATATTATTCTTGTGGTGCGTCAAAGCGTTGGTTCACTTTATGACTCGAAGGACCATGAATAACTCCGGGTGAGTTATTCATAAATCCGGCTCGAAGGACCATAATCAGTCAAAACAGTTTAATATAAAAATCCACAATTTAACCACTTATTTAAAACACAAAGAATTGTTCGAGAGAAGAACTAAGAAGAGAAAAAGAAAGAAAAGAATAGAACAAAAAGAGGCATGGATAGAAAGAAAGAATTGGTACATTAAGGTGGGTTCAACAAATCATCTTAACATCTATCTTGTACGAGTTTTACTTAGTACAATTCAATTTACACTTCCACTAAGTTGTCCTTTATTAAAAAACGTATAGTGGTAGTGGGCTTTGTATTTCTACTAATTTAGTTGTAGTAATGAGATTTTATTTCCACTACCCCTAAAAGTTTAATGGTAATGGGATTTTATTTCCACTACCACTAAAGATTTAATGGTAATGGGATTTTATTTCCACTACCACTAACGGTTTATTGGTAGTTAATTTGTATATCGGCTGCCACTAAATGTCTAGCGGTAGTTTATTTTTATTTCCACTACCACTAAACATTTAGTACTGGTTTAGTGGTAGTTAACTTTTATTTCCACTACCATTAAACATTTAGTGGTAATGGAATTTAGTGGTAGCGAAAGTTATAGCGCAGTAAAAATTTAGTGACATATAAAGTCTGCTATATATGTAGTATAACAGTTGTTGGCAATGGTCGCGTTCAGAAGGCATATCAAGTTGGCAACGTGGTCCGTGTCAATTTGCACTTTCTGAACGGAACTGTAAAATTTTTGAAAAACAGCTGGAATAATTTTTTGAGAGAAAAAAAAGAGCTCTAAATCGGTATGTTTAACCGAATGACTTTTTCTAATAAGAACCGGTTTTTATTGATTACTTTTTCAAACATAATAAAAAACCCGACGGCCAGTGTAAAGCTCTTAAAACCTACAAATCATTCATACACAACAGTAAGAGGTCAAAATATTAAAATAAACCTTACTTACTGCACTATTTTACATATAACTTCTGTTTTGTAAAACAGCATTTTACTCTACATAAGTAAATTTTACTGTGTATGTTTTTTAGAGTCAACTTCGCACTGCCGCCTTTTTTAAATGTTGGGAGTAATTTACCGTACACGCCATAAAAATAAACGACACAGGAAATAATGCAATTTCACAGAAACTACGTCGAAACTGACGAAAAATGAATTTGTGTTTGTTATTTCGACGTAAATAGTACATATAATTAAAAAGAAGAAGAATTTTAACTGGAATATCTATTTTGTTCTCTCTTAAATAAATTTAATTTATTTAAATATTACACGGTTGTAATAAGTCATCGGTTGTAATAAGTAACCACCAGAACAATCCTCTAAGTACTATCAAATAAAAAATCAGCTTGTTTTGACAAAGAAACATAAACAAATAATTAAAAAAAATATTTATGATGCAACGTGTTTTTCATCTTTGACTTGAATTATTATTTATTTATTGAAATTCATACAATAATAAATTATTATACAAATAAGAAAATCATCACTATCATAGGCCATCGGGCTGATGTTATTTGAATTATTTATAAATTTTATTTGAAAATAAATAAAATCAAAAACATTGTGAATAGTGTATGTTTATAATACAAAAATGGGTGTTGTATGTTGCGCTATTTGAAAAAAAAAAATCGCGGAAACAGGAATAGCACAATTTTTATTGTCCCAAAACATGAACTGTCCTTTTATGTCTTCATAATCCCTTAGGAGTCCGTTCACGAGAGATTAAGACTGAATATCAATCTATGAAAATGCTTTATTCAAATCTTTATAATTTAAAAAAATGTTTTATTTACATTTTTATATGTGATGATGTATATTGGCTACAGTGCCCTTTAGATTAAATTGAGCCATCAAACGCAATCCATTGCCGGTGGTTGCATTGCCTTAACTGCATTAACGTAGAGCTTCTCTTTGGCTAACTTTTCAACAAAGAGGTGACAATAAGTTATTGTACAAAATAGGAACGAAAATGAATGTAAAATAGTACGAAAACATGCAAACCTGTACTTCATTGTTTTCATTTACAGAAAAGCGTTGTAACGTATATTTTTACTGTTTACAAGTGAATATTAAATATGTTATTTATAAAACTATTGAAAGAGTACGTATGAAAAGTATTTATACAACATAAAGTGTGTTCATTAGCCATCACTGTTTTATTTTAATTCAATGCTGGTTAGAAACTCCCGTTATAAGATTGCAAGTTATCTGTAATTCGCTATTATTTTTTGTTTCCTAACTATATGGTAGCACATAGTTCAAAAAAGCGCATTAGAGTGAAAAGGTAATAATTAAATTAAATATTTAAGTGACATGTCGCAAGGCATTAAGTTAACCGAGCTGGAAAAAGGCAAAATTCTAGCTTTTAAGTTAGGAGCCTTAAACATAATCCAAACTGCAAAAACAAAAATACGTCGAAGCAGGAAAGTTAATTATAATTTTGTTTTTATATCCGAACGAATATGACGCATGAGGAGGTCCGAAACGAAAGCTTTCCGAGCGTGAACGTCGGAAAATTATAAGAAAAGCCATTAATTCCGCACTGAGTTGCACGCAATTGGCAGTTACGGCAAATAAAAAAGTATCCAAATGGACGTTTTGGAGGGTTTTGAAGGAAGCTCCAAACATTTGCCGTCAGAAACTTAAAATAGCACCTCGATTGCTTAAGTCATAAAATTTCTAGGCTCGAGTTTGCACAGAATAATATGATAACAAATTGGGCTCAAGTATGGTATATTATTTACTACCTGCATCTTTTCTGAATCTCCTTTTTTGTTAAATCATTTTTTCTGACGAGAATTTAGATGGTCCCGATGGTTGGTCACTGTGGCGTAGTGGTAGTTCGTTGTACTGCTACGCAGAGTGTCCGGGGTTCTAATCTCGGCACAGACAAGATCAAAAAAGTAGAAAAAAAAATTTTTTTTTACACGGCACCACTTCTTGGCAGGCAATGGCAAACCTACAAGAGTAAAAATTGCCCATGAAAAGCTTTTCACTTTGCCGTTCGGATTCGGCATTAAACTGTAGGTCCCTTCCATTCATGTATAAATATAACACGTACAACATGAATGGATGTGAAAAAGCTCGGCCTAGGCCCTCCATGGGCTGTTGTGCCATTAAAAGTAAATGAAAATTACAAAACAATGTTGTTTTGCACAGAATAGTACTTGGGAAATACATATTTAAAATTTACTTGAAAAATTGTGAATCTTCTACCGAAAGTGTTAGAAAGTTATGTTCAAAATTCGGTAGAAGAGAAGCGACTCCCACTCGTAGTTTGAGTTTTAAAGTGCAAACTTTTATTGATCAATTTTTGAAACGTGTGCGTGAAACTGTACGGACAACCTAAAAAATTGCTGCTGTTGCTCAGAGGAAGGAAGATGTGTTACAGTGAATGGTAGGCGCACAATGATAACTAGTTATTTGTGACATATTTTAGAAGATATGTTTATTAATCCAATTTATTTCATTTTAAAATAAAAGTTAAATACAAGGAAATTGCTGTTTAATATTAACAAAATTGTTAAAATATTAACATTTTAAAGTTCGTAAAATTACCAATTTTAGGTGAAAAACAAAATGCGATTTAAGGTAAAGTTATGTATTATTTTTATTGAATTTATTAACATGTAATCAATAAATCATCTAGCAGTTCTCTTTTATATTGGCAAATAATTTATGTAATCAAAATGTAATCGCATTAAATAATGGCCGCCTCAAATGTCTGTATATTTAACGGTATAATATATCCAACACAACGGGAACAACAATAAACCAATAATAACAACAAAACAACATACACAGTCAGCAGAATCGCATTGCTGCTGATTTCTTTTTCCTTCTCTTATCATATCATATCCTTTTTGTTGGCGCTACATTCGGTCATAGTTGACATTGATAAATGGAAGTTCATTGTGGTAAAGGCATAACACTTGCCACAATGGCTGTCTATCTCTTTATAGGTGTTCTGTCATTGCATTCCCTGCCTCCTGTCTTGTTTTAATTTTGTCTAGGCTTATAAATGTTGGGAAATTTTGGTATAGCTTTTGTAAATTTCTTCTCTGTATATTCATTTATAAACCTCCATAAGCCCAATTTAATGGCACTATGTGAGGGTGCAGATCCACTGGATTTTCACCGAAGGTCTCTATGTCGAGTTATTTGACGAGTCGAACGATCTGACTCAATTAGTGACGGAACTGACACACCATCTGTGTATCGCAGGGAAGCCCAAAACATCCTTGACCTATTTCTTTCTCATCATGACAAATATGATGTAAATGATCACATTGTAAATATAGTAAAGAACCAAACGACTTCGTCAATTCCAAATCTTTTTACAGGTGATCGCCTCGTCACTAGCTTGGTTGATAAAGCTAATATTTTCGCAGAGAATTCTTCTCTGCCAGCTAGCGAATCCGTTATCGAATCTGTATCTTGTGCTATGCCTGAGATACATTTTCGAACTAGAGTAGTTAAAAGAGTTCTTGCAAATCTTAACATAAACAAGGCTTCGGGACCCAATATCATTCCAGCTCCCATATTGCGAGTTTGTGTAAAAAAAACTGGAGCGACCGTTATGCAATCTTTTCAACATTTCATATACAACTGGTCTTGTTGGAAAGTTGCCAATGTCCAACCAGTTCCTAAAAACTGCAAGACTACAGAGCCTGCGAACTATCGCCCCATCGTAATCTGTTCTACGCTATCCAAAGTCATGGAAAGTGTAGTTAACTTCTACTTGGTGAAATATATTGAGCAAAACGAATTGCTTAATGACCGGCAATACGATTTACTACAGTGTCCATGGCTTCGGTGAGAGCAAGGCGGTTGCTCTGGATATTTCAAAGGCGTTTGACAGAGTGTGGCATATAGTACTGGTGTCAAAACTAATTAAGCATGGTGTCGGGAGTAACTTCACACAAGGGATTACTAAGCGGCCGGTCTATGCGTGTTGTGATAGACGGCATTGTTTTGGAAGATCGATTCATTAATACTGAAGTGCCGCAGGGTTCGGTCCTATTCCCTACAATTTTCCTTATCTTTATTAATGACCTTCTGTCATTAACGACAAATGCCATTAACTCGTTTGCAGATGACAGCACCATTTCTCATTCATATGACTGTTCAAAACGCACGTTATGAATAACTCACTCTATAAAGAGTGGGGTCTCACGAATAGAGTTGAGTACAATGCGCGTAAGACCCAATGTTGTCTGTTATCTCACAAACGTGTTTCCCGGCCCCCCGTTAAACGCCTAGATGTTCGCTGGAATAAACACATTGACGTGTCGAAAGAAAAAGCAAAGTGACTCGGCTTTTTTAGGCGATGTAAGAAATATTTCACTCAGACTGGTCTCCGCATGATCTACACTACCTATATACGTCCGAAATTTGAGTTTAATTCGCACCTATGGGTTGGAGCTACACGAACGCAACTGGAGCTCCTGGACCGTATCCGTATCGACCGATAAAGCTAATAGGAGACAGTAGAGTTTCCAGCTCTATTGACTCCTTGGAACATCGTCGAAAGGTGGCTTGCGGCTCACTGTTTTACCATTACTTTCACGGTAGATGTTCTTCTGAGATGCGCAAGCTGATTCCGGTGTGCACCAGAACTACACGATCAGCAAGCGGAACTCACGCCTTCCACGTAAAAACGGTGTTTATCTGTCGTACCGCACGTATTTCGAATAAGCTCCCTGCAACAATTTTTCCTAATTATTATGACCCTGCATAACTACTCTCCTTCTACCCTCCTTCTTCCTCTCACCTATCAATCTTCCTTCCAATCAACACAATGCTCTGCATTTATAGGGATACCCCCGGTGTGTTAATTATATTAAAAAAAAAAAATTTAAGTAATCCGGAAAAAGTCTCTATTTCTGAATCTACTTTTTTGGTATTGTTTAAGCCATCCTGATAGGATCTGTCTGAATCGAACATCTAGCCCAGCACAATCTTATCGCCCAGTGGTTTGTCGCATTGACGTGGTGAAGACGAGATAGGACTTTTCATGAATTCTATAGATTTTCTTTTAAAAGTATAATTAATTTTTAGCTCTGGCAGCATATTGAACAACCGCAAACCCCTGTAAAGAAAGAAATTCTGTGCGGCTGTTGTTCTCTGGTGCTTGTAACCTGAAGTTACTATATTCGCATTTTGCAGTTTTGTACATCACATACAAAACGTAAATATTCTGAAAGATATTTTGGCGCTTGTTCTGTGTTTATATTTTATACACTAAAGTATAAAGTATTAAATTTCAGCCGGTGTGTATAATAAACCACATAAGAGAATATAACATAAATCATATTGACGTATATCCATGTATGTACCTACATATTACATTTTAAGTAAGATACTTCCCCTCATGGAATTTCTGTAGTCTTTGTATCTGTGCTTGGTTGCAACAAGACCGTTGAACAGTATTCGAAATATGTTTTTATGTCATAAAATTATACATTTTAATAGCTGTTGATTAATTCCGGTGCGAGTTATCTAATAAATCCTGCCCCAAGGACCATGTTTAATTCAGAAGTGAATATGTTTAATGTCTAATTCAAAATTGCCTGCTTGTAGATAGTACAAGCTCTGCATTGGAATATGCTCTTTTTAATTTTTAATTTGAGGCAAAAGATGAAATCGGAATGGAAGAGAATTTTGTGAAGTAACTCCAAATATAAAATTAAATATCGCCGTGAGCGAGACGACCATTCACTCTGAGGATTTAACACGAGAAGATTGCTTTTATTTTCTATAAGCTTCGAGTAATGATGTCTTTTCTCGTAGATAATATCGATAATTTGTTCCAGGGAGTGAGGAACAAAGGGCCATATATTCGTGTTTTGATAAATTGAATTTCGGCATGAAGCATAGATCTATAAGTGTGAAACTGCTAAAGAGTGTAAACTTCGAAAGTATTATTGCTTGAAGGAGGGCACTTAACTTATAACCGCCAAGAGATGTAAGGAACGAAATTGTCCTATTAGGCTTCGGAATGGAGGCATACAAGATTTTCGATCGTTTCATAACAGCCGATAGCCACCCTGCCGAGTCAAAATAGTTTGACAACCGGCAGTGTTTGTGGCAGAAGTTAGCAAGAATAGAAGGAATGGTATGAGATATTGAATTTATAATATAATATATACATACTTATAAGATAAAAATCCACAGTGTAATAATTTTTTACAGGTTGATCGTTTAGGGGTTAACGAATATAGCACAAAAGAAAAAAGCAAGGAACTTTCTGTAAAGCAATCAGTGAGTACTTATATGCTATATGATTATAGAGTTATGTACGTTAGACCCAACATTTGATAATACATATATAAAATTTATACACAATATTTTAAATATGGGAAATCTTAAAATATTATGTATAGTAAGTTAAAAGTAAAATTTATGGAAAAAAAGAACTTGTACTTACTTATATGGAAAAAAGGAGGTAATTTTTTCCTTTGGGGCTACTTGCTGTGCTGTTGTGTGCTTTTGTGGTGGTTGATTTTACGTTACTATTTAAGGTTCACTTTTGAACTTTTATGATCAATTTATGGCTTGAAGGACCATGATTAACTCCGGGTGAGTTATTTAATAAATCCGGCTCGAAGGACCGTGTTTAATTCAAAAGTGAATAAATGAATTATCAACAAAACAAGAAATTTGTATTTAAATTTATTTATTGCAATGAAAAATTGAAACTTTTAAATGAACAATTGAAATTGTTCGAGAGAAGAACCAAGAGAGCAATAGAAAGAAAATAATAGAATGAAAAGAAGCAAGGATAGAGAAAATAATATAAATGAAAAGGAAAGCAAATGTACATTAGGATGGTTTCAACAGCCGTCATGACATTAATGTTTATTCTACAATAATTTAAAAAAAAATTTTCTTGCCAATTTTTTGCAAATGAAATCAATTGAACTTAAATTTTTTATCAAATACTTTATTTTGTCTTCTTTCTCAATATTTTTCCTATTAATTTCAATGCGTACCTCACTACATCCGTTTATCTCCATAATCTTTGTTTTTTGCTCATTAAGTTTGATGTTATAAATTGTAAACCATTTATTTGCTCTACATAAATCGCCCATTAGCTTAATCTTGCTCTCAATTAGTGCAACTCCCTCTACATATAATAATACAAATATCATCCACATAAAGTTTATTTTACTATTATGAATTACCTTTTGCATATCATTTATATTCATTATTTTGCATACCATACTCGTATCTATTAAACTTTTTTAATAACAACTCGCGATCTATTGTTTCTAATGCTCTTTTGAAATCAAGAAATGTTGCCATAACTGTTTACCTGCCATTTGCATGAAAGATTGCTCCTCAAAATCTGATTGAATGCCGAATCCGAACGGCGAAGGGAAAAGCTTTTCATAGCAAGTTTTACTCTTGTAGGTTTGCCATTGCCTTCCAAGAGGTGGTGCCGTGTTAAAAAATTATTTTTTCTACTTCTTGATTTTGCCTGTGTCAAGATTCGACACTCTGCCCTGGACACTCTGCGTAGCAGTCCAACGCACTACAGCGACCACAATTCGATATAACGTAATCAATTAAAGTTTTTGGATATTCTGTTACCGCCATCAGTGATGGGGTTTCTGAAACAGATTGCCCTGTGGCGGTATTACTGCCGCCGCCGCCGTGAAGCAGCTGCGAGTTCTGTTCCGTCCATAACCTCATAATACTCTGGACATCTGACACCAGATTTCATTCTTCACACTTTCAGGAAGAGGCCCCGGTCTTCAAAACACCAGTCAGGCATCTTATTCTTTAAAAGAATATTCGTTTCTTTCCCGTAACATTACGATATCATTGAACCCACATCTTTCTGTTTCTCTTTCCTTCCGCCTGAAGAGACGTTTCTCTTCCCTCCACAACTGTCTGTATCGCTCCTTAGCAGGTCGCGTTGCAACTGACTGCAGGGTCTATATACTGCGTTTTTACTTCATTTGCTTCGCTTTGACTTATTATTGGTGGTGATTTTAATGCCAAACACACGTATTGAGGGTCGACGATAATTACAACGAAAGGCAGGGAGCAGTGTTAGGAACAAACGCAAATGAAAATAGATACAATAAACCTGTTGGATGAAGCAGTCTCAAATTTAACAAAAAGCATTCAAAATACATCATGGACTAGTACTCCCTTTTTGCAAAACTATTCAGTCGTACACAAATATCCCAAAGAAATAATAAAATTTATAAAAATAGAAGAGAAACATGCGTTGTCGTTGGCATCAATCCCGTAGACCTAGTCACGAAGCTGCACTAAACAAAATATGCGGAACCATAAAAATCTAAATCAGATCTTTTACAAATGAATCAATAAGCAAATACTTAAGAAATCTGACAAAATACCAGTCAATTCGCTATGCACGAAAAAATGTAAACAGCCATCAATGCAATTTGTGCCAATTAAAACAAATAACAACGATTGGGTCAAAAGCAACACTGAAAAAGTAGAAGTTTTTGCAAATTACCTTACAGATGTATTCACCAAACAAGTGTAATATAGTAAAGTTGATAATGAAATATAGAATGCGAATACAATCAAAATAACACAAAAACAACCCAACCTGAAATTTTGAAATGTGGTAGCTCATGAAATTATTGATATTCTTATAAAAATAATAGCAGCTTCAAATTATAATACGTACGAAATTAATATAGGGCAATATCACTATAACCAATGCTATCAAAGTTATCCGAAAATTTTTTAGTCAAACGAATAAATGCAATAAGTGAAAGAGATAACGTTATTCCAATGCACCAGTTTGGTTTTAAAAATGAAGAATCAACATTGGATCAGGGCCCTACTTCACCAGCCACTGCAGCCCGCGAATTTTTAACTTTTGAAATAGTTATAATTTTCTGTTTCACAAACTGGAAAATTATGAAAAGTAGAAAATTGTTGTTTCACAAAACGAGGTTTTGCAAAGGGCAAAGTTTTGAATTGCAAAGCGAAAATGTTGATGATTTGCATAGTTTATTGATGTTTCTATTTCAACAACATTTTTTCCTCCGCACATTTATTTGTATATTTTCATTAAATTATGCAAAGAGAAATTTTTCTTTGCTGTTCCGTTTCAGTCTTTAAAAATGCTCCGTTTTGAAAAGTTATTTGAAGATAGTGATTAGGAAACATAGTAGGAGTGTTTGAGTTAGAACAAATTATGGGTTTCTCAAAAATATTGTAACTATTAAGTAATTCCGAATTCAAAAGTTTTTGCGAAATAACTTTTTTGTATCTAAAAATCTAAAAAACAACCAATTTTAATTGATGAAAATAATAAATACATACAATTTAAGTTTATTAAAAAAGAGTTAATTTACTAACAGAAAGAAGTCGCAGGGAGCCAAGTCGGGCGAGTACAGTGGGTGCGGCAGCAATTCGTAGTTCAATTCATGCAATTTGGCCGCGACAATTCCGGATGAATGTGCTGTTGCCGTCTTTGCATTCTTCGGAGCAGATTAACCCCGAAAAATCCATTGTTTTGACTGTCGCTTGGTCTCTGGCGTATTATAACGGTGTCGACTCGATGCAAAAACCCCTGCAAATTTCGTACGACACTCCTACGGCCTCTGCTACTTCGCGCACTTCCGTTCGGCGATCAGCGAGAATCATGTCATTGATCTTTTCAGCGATTTCCTGGGTAACGACGTCTGCCGGGCGGTCTGGGCGGTCCTCATCAAAACCAGATGTGCGTCCACGTTTAAATTCATTGAACCAATATCTTACGGTTGTCATAGATGTTGAAGGGTCGATATCCCCATCGACAGCATCCAACTTTGCTTTTATTTCTTCGCATGATTTTCCATCCAAAATAAAAAGCGTAATTACGGATCGATATTGTTCTTTTTCCATTTTATCGCGAAACACCAAACACGTGTGATACTAATGGCTGCCAAATAAAAACTAACCTGTGAATCAGTTTGAAATTTAGTGTGGTGTCGTGTGACAGATGGCAGTACACGGGTACTTATTGATCCACCCTCGTATTACTCTTGTTCATTATCAATATCTATAACGTTTTTAATAAAACATTAAAAGTATTGGAAATGAATATAGTACCTTTTTACCTACCAAACAAGTACTTTCTAAATCTGTATTGAAAATTTACTGGGCTGAGATAGTCTTTTAAACTCCCGCTGGCCCTCATAGTGCTGTAAAAGTTATCCAACACATCTTGATTTAAGCGGCGGGAATCAGAGCATTCTCTTTACAATCGCCGTAGCATCTTTTAATTGCCGTTGTGTTCGAAAAAAATTGCGCGCGTGATTAACTTTCTACCGATCCGCGTTTCTTACATTTAAATGCCCCTCTGATAACTTATGGTATACACTATGGACATATCTGAAGACAATGTGTAGTTCAGTAATTGCTTTAAAGCTGGGACAGAAATAAGTTTATTTCTGAATTGTCTATAAAGTGATTGCGTACAAGCTTCAATAAATGGGGAGGATCAGTAGAAACAAAAATCTTTTGCTTGTCGTTGACGCATTTTTGAACTAAGTGTTAGCATTAATTACAAAAAATGAAATAGTAATAATCAAAACAATCAATTGTGGTTCTTACTTAAATATATATTTAGCTCTTTCCATAATGCTTGATTTAATGGACCCATATCGAAAATAATAGCTAGCCAGATTCATAAAGTTTTTAATGATGTTGTCAAAACTGATTTTGTCATCCCACTATCGAAACCATAGTGAATTGGGTGCTTCCACGATGCCTTGAGCCCCCTTGCTATAATAACTTGGACATAGTTAGAGAGATATTCTTAGCGTTAGGTTCGGGCGGAGCCAGGAGAGGCGGAGCCAGGAGAGTCGCACCTCTGATAAAATGCTAAGGAGTGATCGCTGTGACATCAGCAGGGTTTTGGGAAGCAGGAGAAAGAGCCCGTGAATTTAGAACGGATTCTATTCTTGCTAGTAGGGTGGTGAACTCTTCAAAGGTAAATTTGTGTTTTCCAGCAGTCTTTTTGAGATGAGTCTTGACCGCAGATTACCATAAACCACCCATGCGGAGAATGTTGGGAGCACTTGCGGGAATTTAGTGCCAGGTTATACCTTAAGGAGCATATTTCTTAAAGAAGTCAATGGAGACTTAGTTAAAGAAATTTAAGAAGTCTTTACTGCTACCTCGTTGAGCATCAGCGAATGTTGTACCATTGTCACTCATCATTTTTTCTGGAAGTCCTCTGCGTCCAACAAAATCTAGCGAAACACGGAACTCATCCGTCGTTAAGTTTGAGTAGAGATCCAAATTAATGGCTTTCGTGGAAAAGCATACAAATACGGCTACGTATCCTTTAAGAAAGGTAGAAGACCGTAAGAGGGTCGCGCTTATTTGAAATGGTCCAGCTCCAGTCCACTCCTGTGGTAGCAAATGGGATTGATACACTACTTCAAATATAAAAGAGAATCCTCTGGAATGGTGATAGGATGTCTCTCGTCATACACTATGTCCCTCTACATAGTTCCCAAGTCTGCGGTTTTGTCTGCACTAGAAACATGTCACCATGAAGTTTTTCCAACATTTTGGAGAATCAGGGAAGTTCGATTGGAAACGTAATTCTTCCATGTGTGAGGATGTTTTTCCAACCATGCCAGCACAATCTGAGAATCGCACCATAAGAACAAGCTAGCTTCATTAAATCTAAGGTGGGATCGGACAAAAGTTACTAACTTTGAGAGCAGAACAGCTCCACATAACTCTAAGCGTGGTAGGATTACCGTTCTTATGGGTGCGACCTTTCCTTCAGCAACTAAGAGATGTGCTGAAGAAGAGGTACGGAGATAGAGAGTTGCACAATACGAATCCCGAGAGTTTTAGTAGAACTTGTACTTTGAAACCGTAGGAAATCGGAATCTAATAGATCTTCTACTAGGATATTTTCTAATATGGCAGGATGGTTAGCTATGATTTTTCTCAGAGGAAATCTAGCTGACCCAAGAGAAAGAATTACTTGAGACAGTGATTCGATAGCTGTGTCTACGTCATGGCCTCCAGAAAGGATGTTATCGACATATGTATTTTCCACTAGAATTTTAGCCGCGAGATGGCACTGATCTTGTGTTTCTTTTGGCAACTGATAGAGAGTTCTGATGGCTAGATACGGTGCGGAATTAACTTTATTATTTTGAGCTTAAAATCTCGAATAATGAGCTGCGAAATAGAATTCGCTGGAAACCTTGGTCCTCGTTATGTACCAAAAATTGTCTGTTCATCTTCTCACAACTCCATTGAAAATGAATCGGAACATTCGTCATTGTAGCATGAGAAGCACTAGGTCTTGTTGAAGAGTGGGATCAATATAGAGAACATCGTTAAGAAAAATTCCTGAGCTGGTAGGTTTTGAAGCATTGAAAACTACACGGAGTTTTGTAGTTACTTTCTCAGGACGAATCACAGCATGGTGCGGTAATTGAAATGAGAAGTATTTTCCAATGGAAATAACTTCTTGATATTTCATATTTGCATATGATCGAGAGTGAGATATTCTAGTACTTCGTCATAAAAGATTTTCAGGTCAACCTTTTTTGCAAACTGAGCTCTATTCCAAGAAATTGTTGAAGTGCAGTGGCGCTTGAATGACCTAAAGCTTTAGTTTTGGAAAAACTAAGCTGACAACGACTATCTGAATTACGTTTCGTAATAGAACAGTATAAATCCTCACAAGCGTGATCTTCAGGCGAGAGTGGAAGAGCTTGTGTTGAAGTGCAGTGGCGCTTGAATGACCCAACGCTTTAGTTTTGGGAAAACTAAGCTGACAACGACCATCTGAATTTCGTTTCGTAGTAGAAAAGTATAAATCCTCACAAGCATGATCTTCGAGAGTGGAAGAGCTTGCTCCCAGAATTGCTTTAATTGGGAGCTAAGCAATTCATTGCAGATTGGTTCTAGTTGCGTGGAAATGTAGCTACGTGTTTTCTAACTGAACCACTGATGATCCAGCCAAATATAGTATTCTGTGCCAATAAATTATCACATATGTTCTTTTGCAATCATAGAAGGATTTGGGTGAATAAATCACTTCCGATTACTACATCAATTTGAGCAGGAATATGGCAATGTGGATCACCGAGATTTAAAGTTGCTAACCGCTGCAAGTTAAACCTTCTGATTGAAAACTGGAAGAATCTTAGTTAACTGCGAAAGAACTATAGCCCGAGCATATATTCTTTAGTTAGTTTTGTGTATAACTAGCGTGAAATAACAAAGTCGATTATAATTTTGAATAATTCTACCTCCCATACCTGAAATTTCGAACAGGGGAACTTTTGAGGAAATAAAAGTTCTTTGCGACCATTGGTCAATCAATGCACGGACTTTGAATAATTGCCCTAAATAATCAATGGGAACCATTGTTGTGGGAAGTAAGACCGTGTTTTCATTGTTGAAGTAAAGCACTTGAACTTGCGCTGTATTTGCAGAACAAGGAAGTTCCATGTTTTCTTGCAAGACAATTTTCACAGAGATTATTATCTCTTACGAAGTTAATTCGTTCGTGAATAAAAATGTTTTTAAATTTAGGACAACTCTTCATGGCATGAGAGACATTACATAGACGACATGTATACGTCCTTTCGGTTTGAGCCACAAAGGTGTGAATTTGGCTAACAGCCTTCTTTTGAAGAGTGTTTTGACTAAACTCATTTAGCTTTTGCTTATTTGGATGAATTCTGTTGAGTCGTTCTACTACTTCGTATCTACTTGTCAGGAAATCATCTAGGTGTGACCAAAGAGGTAGGTCTCTTCGGAACTTTAGGGATTGTTCCCAAAGCGATAATGTTTCGTGTGGTAGTTTCGTAGAACATATATATACTAGGATAGGATCCCAGTTTTCTGTGGTTACGCCCTGAGAAGAATAGTGTGCAAATTCTGTAACGTTTGTACTTGATTATCAACTAGAATGCGTTTATTCTCATAACGAGATTTCAAGGTTTCCCATGCTAGTCAGAAATTTTCGCCGCTTAATGGATATTGTTTGAGGATAGCTCCAGCTTTACCTTGCGTTTCATACCTGAGATGGTATAATTTTTGAGTGGAAGTGAGTTTTGGATGGTTAATATAAACGACGATGAACATGTCTCGGAAAGACGGACATTCTTCATAACCACTAGCAAAAATGTCTGTATCGCAAGGAGGAACTTGTAAGCATGGCATGTTGGAGATACTTGCCTGCTCTTTAAGTTGTTCTTTAGAGACTTCTCTTGAAATCGCTTGAGGTTGAAGTTATTTCAACTGATCTTCGATTCTAACCATTGTGTCTTCGTATGTTCGTTGACCTGGGGGTATTTACCACTACCTTGAACTTTGACATGGGCAAGTCACTGTCGTCTATCTCGATCACCAAATCTTAGACTCTTTGGAGTCAAGTCCAACCGCTCTCTAGACTACTTCGCTTCACAACCAAAAGAGATTCGGTGTGATCTTTTGGAGCAGAATTACTGAATTTAGTGCAATATTGCACAAGATTGTCACTTTTGATAATGAATTTCAGCATGGAAACCTTTTTTTTGACTTAGAGAATTCTTTTTTCTCTTTGGCTCGCGTTGTTTTTGAGCATTCTCTTCGTCTGACATTTTTAAAACTTGTTTTCAACAGGCATTAAGTTATTCTAAGAAATTTAGAATTACTGTGAAAAAATAGAATTGCAAATAAGTATCAGTAAAATTGCAAATAAGTATCCAAGAAAAGGGGGCAAAATATATTGGAAATAGTTGTATTTAAAATAGCAACTATAAGTATATTTTTCTGAAAACTAGAAAATAAATAAAAATATTAATTTTTTTTTTTTAATTTTCACAAACAATGCAACTTTAGGTAGGTAAAATTTTTAAATATTCGATGATAATGAATATGAGTATATATTTATTTTCATTGTTGTAAAAACCAATTTATATACGGGTTAGGCGATTTAACTATTACGTATTCAAACGAGCATATTTTTTTTGTGAAATTATTTTTTATTGATTCAAATTACAAAAAAGTGTGGAAATAATAAATATTTTAGGATCCACTCACTTTAGCTCGATGTGGCTTAAAAATGAGCTGTATGCTGCGCGAATATGATGTTGCAATATTTTGGTCCATTCCCGTACTATGGCTTTCTTCAGCGCATCCATACTGACTTCCCAAGCAACTTGAGGACCAATAGAATTCGAATTTCATTGAAAACCAGCACTCATGTAATTGAGTCCCGACGAAGGTCCTCAGATTATATAGCATTCATTGAGGTGGCCGAATTTCCAGCTTATCAACAAAAAAAGGCAGAAGATTTACTCGGAAATTTGCCAGAAAATCGTTCCTTGTAGAGGGCGTTGCACGCATTGGAAATGCAAACGATCAAAATAATGTTAATCCAGATGTAGCACACCTGGAATTAGAGAATCATCAAACTGAACTATACAAGGTTTATCTTTTGCATAAAACAGCACATAAACAATTTCAAAACATGTTCATTAAAAATTCTGTTGGCCACGCCTGTAATGTCTGCGATAGACTCTTGTTTTTACAAGATCACTTAACCTAAACTGAAAACTAAAACAGGAAATGTTCTTAAGAAGTAAACTTCCGTGCGTCGTCCCACTGACGCAAAACTATTTTTTTTACTTATTTTATTATCAGTCTTTTCTCATTTTTTCCTTTTTCTAACTCGTCGCACATCATTTCGCTTTACTTTTTAAAAATCTCTGTAAAATTATACATTTTTCTCATTTCATATATGTACACTTTGCCACTTTGCATCTTGAGCTTTTTTTTCATGAGTTTCAATCTTTTTGAAAATCTAACCTCTATTGTTTCAAGTAAGACTATAAATTTCTTCTCATTTGTTTTAAGTCTTACTTTAAATTTTCTACATATTATATACTTTTAAATAATTCGTGTTTTTCATAACAACTAGTTACATATCTTTTAGCACCAGATCAACATTATGTATTAGTTTGTATCCAAAACATTTTGTAGCTGTGTGATAACTTTTACCACACTCACATCAGAACATATTATTCTTATTTGTTAAATTCTAATTTTTCAAATTCCTTTCCTCCTTTTTTTCTTGTTTTTTGATATCACCACATAATATATAAATTTTATATCTTAATAAACTCCTTTTACTAATTCAACCAAAGCTTCAAAGCTTCATATAGCTTCATAGCACTCGTAGCGCTAAACATTAATAGCCCTTTTTTATATGTTTTACTTATAAAATTAAATTCGATCTTCAGTCTCTTATTTTATATGGTAGTCGTTTATTTACTTAAATAAGTATCCTAGTTCATGTAAAAAATATAACATACTTTCCTGTATTCGAACATCAATTTTAAAAAAGAACTAAGTAGTAATCTTAATCTTTTTTCGATCGCAGAACTTTGCTTCATAAATGTAAATTCGTTCAAACAGATCATAAGTAATTTAAAATATATCAATATGCCGGAAAGTACCTACCTATTTAAGATAAATCTTCATTCTAAATTGAAACAAAGTGAAAAAAAAAATTATAAATATTTATCACTGCAATTTTTATTGCTGAATCTAAATTGAGTCGCAGAATTGTTGAATTAAAGATACGAAAACGTTACCAGACGTGTTTATCTAAATTCTAACGTAATCAAACAATTCATAGAAATATTGCTTTAATAATTTTTTATTTTACTTTTAATATTAAATATTCAGATAAAGAATTTATAAAACTGTTTGATTAAGTAGTAATTGTATACTTATTATAAAATACCACAAATAACACTGGTTTACAAGAAATGTTCCTTGGGGGAAAAGGTTTTCTAGAATAAATTACAATAATTTATTTTTCCTAAGAAGCGTTTCCGAAATAAGTATTTGCAAAAATATTGTTTTCAGCTGTTTCTGCTGCTACTGGAGAACGGTTAAACCAACTAACATGAACCATATGTAATTTGAAAGGTATCTACTTCTTTTTACCGACGGTATACTGTTTGTACTGAGATTAACAAAATTGTATGACAATTAATATGAATAAGTGACAAATCGAGTTTGTTTTCTTCACTTAATATACAACGTCTACATTTTTACACCGATTTTTAGCAAACTTATGCTTTATATTTTTGTTATAGAATTATCTTTAACCAGCAATCTCCTCGAAAACGATTCTATGGAATTATTAATAAGTGTCATTCTCTTTTTCAGCGACCCGAAATTAGTCTAGGAAACACTTTTCTTTTTAGGTACTCACAATGAACCAGAAATTTTTAAACTAGTGTAACTACTGTACGCCCCTTCCATTCATTAACAAATATAAGACGCACATGAGTGTGTGCGAAAAGCTCAGCCTAGGCCCTCCATGGGCTTTTGTGCCATTAAAAGAAAGAAAAAATACAATTCAAGTAACTACTGATGGTATACTGATAAAAGAATAATTAAATATTTTGAGATGCATCGCAAGTCCAAGCCATACTAAAGTAATTGTAATTCAAGGACCATAGCTTTTTCTCTTTTTCTTAGTAATGGAACTTTAGAAAAAAAATTTAATTAATTCTTATAAAATTAATATTTTTTATTATTAAATAAAAACTAAGCAAAACTAAATACGTAATTATAGAAAATTATATTAGTTTTAACTTTATTTTTCAATCTTTCTCGTATTTCCATTATACCTATACATGTCAGAATTAAAGAAAATGTAATGAAATTTAAATTGCAATTTACATTAATTTAAAAATATATTTTTTATTTTTCAAATCCAGAATCAACGTAATTTGGTCGATGTAGCGTAGCGGTAGTGCGTTGGACTGTTACGCAGAGTGTCCGGAGTTTGCATCTTGGCAGAGGCAAAATAAAATAACAACAACAAAAATTTTTCTACACGGAACTTCTTGGCAGGCAAACCTACAAGAGTAAAAAATTGCCCATTAAAAGCTTTTCACTTCGCTGTTCGGATCTGGCATAAAACTGTAGGTCCCTTCCATTCATGTACAAATAAAACACGCACAATATGAGTGGATGCGAAAAGCTCGGCCTTTGGCGCTACATGCGGTATGACCGCACTCGACACTGATAAACTGAAGTTCATTGTGGTAAACGCATAACAATTGCCACAATGGCTGTCTATGTCTTTATCGGTGTCCTGTGTTAATGCATTCCCTATAATTCTCCCTCCTTCTTCCACCCACCTATCAACCTTCCTTCCATTCAACTCAATGCTCTGCATTCATACGGGCGCACCCTGTGTGTTAAACGTGTCAATAAAAACAAACAAACAAAACTGAATGTTGGTGTGAAACCATTTGTTAAATATAGAAAGAAAAATACTTTAAATTTTTGTAATACCTGAACAAAAAAAGTATATTCGTTGGAGCAAGAATAACTGAAGAAATCACATTTTTAAGAAGCGCAAAATTAAAACAATAAATCAAATCTATGAATTTTTCATTAACAATTAAGTATGAATATAGAAAGTATAATATTTTTCATAAAATTTAGCTTGCACAAAAAGAACAAAATAAATAATACAATAGTAATAAAGAAAAATTTGTGTATACATATGTTTGTATAAGGCAAGTGTCAAGCTAGAGAAACGAAAAAAAAACAATTTGTATACACTTAATCAATTGTACAATTTGTGTTGTTGTGTTTATTGCCAAACATTGCCGATATTTAAATTACCAAATTGTTGATTTAGGTTTGTAGTGGGTGCAACGGCTGTAGCAGCAGCTGTCGGCGTTTGAAATGCTGCCGCCATTGGTTCCATATTTATGCTGCCCATCATCAGACCGCCAAACATTTGATGTTGCTGGTGGTGGTGATATTGTTGTTGCAGTTGTTGTGGGGGAGATGTCGCTGCCATCATTGTCATGCCACTGAGAAGAGTTTGATTGGTATGCATAAGGTTGGCCGCTGCTGTTGATTGAGAACTTTGTGTTGGCTGACCGGTAGCCATAATGCCTCCACTTCCCACGCTGCCAGGTATAAGATTCAGCATGCCACCTCCAATTGACTGCTGACCAAATTGCTGTCCACCCATACTTACGCCAACGCCGCCACCAATCATATGCATACCGGATGCTGTGAAGGCCGTAGGTGCCGTCATTACCGGTGAATTATACATACTTGCAGAATTTGGCGGTGTCATAAATTGATGATGATGCTGTTGTGGTATCACACCAGTTGCAGCGCCACCCATATAACCAGGTGCCACCATACCACCGCTGAAGCCGCCACCACTACCAGCCGGAAACATTTGCTGCTGCTGTTGTTGACCGAAATTCATATGCTGTGGATTGTGTGCGGCCACGTTAGCATTCGATGCAGTGCCGTACAATGCCAGAATACTATCCTTAGTAAGTTTCCCTGATTTGTTTTTTTCGTTGATGCCGCCAAGTGAGCCCTGCTTGAAGAAATCCTCCTCTTCCTTGGCCAGCGAATTCTGCTGTTGTTGCTGATTGTTGTTGCAGTTCTGTGAGACAATGGTGGCATTTGTCTCCCTGTGATCATTGCACGAGTTTGGCGTTGCACTCAGAAAACCGCTGAAACTATCATTTTGCAAATTTTGTCCAGCTGTTGCTGCTCCTACCCCTCCACTGCAGTTTAAATTATTTTGTATGGCCTTTGTTGGCGTTGAGAGGCTCAAAAGATCATTGATGACATTGGTGTGATCGCGGCTTGTTGCACCGCCACCCATGCTGCTACTCATCGAGATTCGATGCGTTTTCGGACTACTACCGCTTTGACCATGTTTCGGTTTGGGCAACGGTGCTGGCAGCGGAACAGATTTGGCTGATGAAACGTTGGTTGATGATTTCTTATCACCAGCACAGCTCGGACCACTTATTATTGAGTGCGACAGGCCCAATGCTGTACACGTTTGTGCGGTTTTCTTTTTCCTTTTCTGTTTCTCCAATTCATCATCGATTTCCTTGGCCCAATCGACTTTGGGCGGTGATGGTGGCACCCATTCGCGAGCCAAATACTTTTTATGCTCATATTTGGCACGTATAAAGGATTCCAGAGCGGTATCAGTTTGAGGCCGACGAAAACCGTCCGGCAGTTGAGCTTCGTAGACTGCACGTGCACGCGAATTTCCCATCTGCTGTAACGATATAACCTGCTCTGGCGTCCAGGTGTCTAAATTAACCGATTTGACGCGTGATATGTGCACACCCAAATTGCGATGAATGCCAGCACAACGTATGCAGAGGAATACACCGAGGTTCCATGAGGCCCAACGTGGTCCTAAAATATAAAATTTAATTTTATAATTTTTATTTTTACATTTTTTATTGGTATAAGGAGTGAGATCGAAAAAATCGGATAACCTTAAATTGTCCTAGCATTGAAATCCCTTATGCAAATAAAAAAATGTAAACAGTTTTGAAAAGAAAATTTAATTTCCGATAAAATGATCAATAAAACTAATTTGTTTGTTGTTTTTTACAGAATTCGGACAGCTTTTCTGGTATGCCTGCCATTAGCGCCTTTACTGTCATTTCTGAAACTCTCTTGGCGGGAGCATTCCACTTATTTCTAAAATCTTCCATGAATTTAGCTTCTTTAATATCTCCCAATATCTCTCAATAGTCTGAAGTTCTGGGCATTTTCGTGGGTTGGCGATTTTTGGTACCAATTTGCTGTTTTGGTCTTCGACCCATTTAAGGGTTACTTTACTGTAGTGGTAGGCTAGATCAGGCCAAAAGAAAGTAGATACATTGTGCTTTCTAATGAAGGGCAGCAATCTCTTCTGGAGGCACTCCTTCACATAAATTTCGGCGTTAACAGTGCCACTTGTTACGAAACTTTTACTCCTTAACCCACAATTACAAATCGAAACTTCAGAAACTTCTTCGGGAACTTGGACTTTTGTTTTGTCCTAAATCTTTCCTCAACGCTGTAAAACTCTTGACCAGGCAATTGAGAAAATTTAGACAACACGTACGTTTGTTTCATCATCCATATCACAGCAATCGAATTTTTGGGAAAAATCTGTCTCCAACTTTTTAGCTCGGCTCTGGGCTACCAAGTTCTTAGTAGCATTCCTGTCGGGTACTGACTGCACTTTGTATGTTTTAAGCCCCGCATCTCTTTCAATTTTGCGAACTAAAAACTCACTGCAACTCGCTTTTCCAATGGTTTTCTGGCTCCACTGCGGATTTTCTCAAAATAATTCAGCAACTAAATCGCGTCTTTCCACTTCCGGTGCCATGACTCAACTGAAAGTTCACAAGTCAAAGAACATGTGATTGTATTTCATTAGAATTTCTCCAACGCAAAGCCTACTGTTTGAATTTTTTCATTCAGATGAAGAGTTTCAAAGCAGTGGTGTTTCAAAGTTATCCGATTTTTTCGATCTCATTCCTTAATACCGCTGATCAGGGATGTCAACTCTAGGGGAATTCCGTTTTGCGAAGAATTGTAAATCTTGTGATACATTCCGTATTTCTTACACCATACGACAAATTTTAACTTCATCTCTCGGGTATGGGTTTTTCAAATGGAATGGAATATGTACATATAGAATGCAGGATTAGTAGGTACCCTAGCTGGAATTTTTTAAGTTAGCCAACTAAACGGTGTTTTTACCATTGAAGATTTTCCAATAATTTAATTATAAAAAAAAGCGACATACATAAATAAATAAATGTTAGAAACAATAGCACAATTTTATTTAATAAAATACTGCTTGAACTGTTTTTCACTTTTTCCCCAGTGAAAATTAAAATTTCAGCTGCCAAAATTCCGTAAATACAGTAGTTTCAACAAGAAAGTCGGCTTAATTCACTGAAAAAATTAAGGTATCTTAAAAAAAATCCAAAACATCTTGAAATGATTAATTATTCATTGTTTGTAATTTTATTACATCGGAAATGCATGCTATCGACTAATTTTTCAGCATATGACTGTGTTAAACTTCGCCATATTACCCTAAGAAGCCGTTTCAAATTATTTATTGAACGTATCTTTCTTCTACTTAGTTTTAACTTCATAGGAGCGCAAACATTTTCGATCGGATTCGCATCTGGCGACTGTGAGGGCTAATCCAATGAAGTTATGCCGTTTTCCTCTTGAAGAACCCAATCTCGGCTTTCTGCCCCAAACCACATATCCGTTGATGGCAGAAGTCCACGACAGTATATCGTGGTCATGAAGTTGGCATCCAAATTCCTCGTGAACATGATTAATTTGCCAAATCCTTGTTTTGTGAAGCATCCCTAAGCATGAACCTTTCCTGGATGTTTCACTGATCGCTGGAACATCTTATCGTCTTTAGTGGACCAAGCACGCTTAATAGTGTTTGTCATCCAAAAGGAGGATTCGTCGGTGAACACCACGACATCCACATGTTCAGTCGCCCATTCATGGCGTTTTTTTATTTGCTTTGCAGTTAGTAAGGGTTTTACCGTCGTTGCTCGAAATTGAATCTGAAACTCCCTCACACGGTTTCTTATTGTATTCAGAGAGACATTTATGCCCTTTCGAGCCAATTTTTGTTTAGCTGCTTTCAAGGATATGGCTGGGTTAGCTTCGAAAATCCTCTTTATAACCAAGTCCTCCTGTTTCGAAATAGCTCTGCAAATGCCGCGATTTGGCAAGTCGTCCACATTTTTGTGCACCAAAAAGTGTGGGTTCCAATGCTGGACAAACGCCTTCGACTTTTTTAAGTACTTCCAAACACTCAAGTGGGACATCTTGTGACCTTTTGGATGGGAACAAAGAAAGACTGTTTCAAAACGTTTCGCGTATACGGAACACATTTCTTAAATATGCTCTTGAGACGAAAGCGTATAATGGACTGTTTCTGCAATTACATTGCGAAATTTACAATAAAATCCAGTTATTTGAAAATCAAGGCCTACTTGATATTCAAATTATTTCATGCGAAAAAGCCGATTGCTTTCTTCTTGAAAGTACTGTAAATGGTGTTTTTTTAGAAGTGTGGTTTTCAATCTGGCAATTCTTTTTTCGGAGTTGGTCTTTTTGACAGCTATCACTTGATAGCTCAGTTTAGTTTGCCATTTCATAATGAATAGACTTACTCCTGAACAACGTTTGCAAATCGTTCAAATTTATTCACAAAATAATGGTTCGGTTCGCGCGACTTTCACAATCAAATTTTGTTCAGCGATGAAGGTCACTTTTGGTTCAATGGGTACGTTAATAAGCAAAATTGTCGCATTTGGAGTGATCATAATCCACAATGAAGCCGGTCATAATATTACAGTCAATGGGGAACGCTATAGAGTCATGATTAATGACTTTTTCGTGCCTGAATTGGATGATGTTGATGTGGAAGACCTTTGGTTCCAACAAGACGGCGCTACATGCCATACAGCCAACGAAACAATAAATTTATTGAAGGAAACTTTTGGTGAGCGCATTATCTCGCGTCGTGGGCCTGTGACGTGGCCTCCAAGATCGTGCGATTTAACATCGCTGGACTATTTTTGTGGGGTTATGTGAAGTCGCTTGTCTACGCAGATAAGCTCAAAACAATTGACGCCTTGTTAGAGAATATTCGGCGCGTTATTACTGACATACGTCCCCAATTGCTGCAAAAAGTGGTCGAAAATTGGGCCTCTCGGCTGGAATTTATTCGAACCAGCCACGGCGGTCACTTGCCCGAAATCGTTTTTAAAACATAACTTTATAATAAAGCTAAATTCTTGGCCATAACATTAAATTATATGCGTTTTATTTCGTCTTGATAACCACACTTCTAAAAAAAAAACACCCTATATAACTGCTTTTATTAATTTTGAGTACAACAGAAAATTAAGTGACATTTCATTACATCATCTCATGCCTATTATAACCAAACCATAAATCAATACATTTAAATTAGTTAACACCACACTAAATGATTAATTTACTCAATTTGATTTAATCAATTAATATTTATATACACTTTTATATTTTACATTAATAACATATATTGTGTAGTGGTGGCCGTGGCGTAGTTGGTAGTGCGTTGGCCTGCTATGCAGAGTGTCCAAGGTTCAAAGTCCGGCGCAGGCAAGAACTAGAATAAACAATTCTTCTAAACGGCACGATTTGGCAGGCAATGGCAACCCTACCAGAGTAAAAAATGCATAAGAAAACATTTTCAATTCCCTGTTCGGATTCGTCATAAAACTTCAGGCATGTACATGGGAAAAGCTCGTCTAGGCCATCCACGGGCTGTTATGCCATTGAAGAAAAAAGAAGTAAACATATTTTCGGCACAATAAAATGTGCTATCCGTGCAATATATTGAGCGTAACATATCGATCGTAAAAATAAAATGTGGAAATTAAGAATTTTATAGTATTTTTTATTTTTATTTTTATTTATTATGTATTGAAATGGTAATGAAAGTAAATTACATTTCATACTATTACAGTTAGTTTAATAAAGGATTCTCAACAGGGACATCACAATTTTGTATTTGAATAAAACACAGAAAAATTTTGACGTTGGGCTGATGTTACCTTTAAGTATGGAATTCGATATTGCTCATATCACCACCGCGAGCACGTTTGCAGCGATTGATTCTTTGGGAAAAATTGTCCATCACTCTTCCACACATGTCGGTCGGAGCGTTGAAATTTTCGTGTTCGATATTGTTCCTGAGCTGCTCTAACGTTATTGTCTTGTTGACATAAACCAACGACTTAGCGTTACCGTATAAAAAGAAATCCAGCGGCGTTATATCGAATGAGCGAATTGGACATTCGACCGGACCATTTCTCGAGATTACACGATTACTGAGCTTCCCCTTTTAATACACACTTTCGTCAATGTCTTGGAATTCATTGATTTCAATCAATTGTACTTTCACCATATTTCGGCCATTGTCCGTGTTTATGAAATATGTTAATTCCAAATTCCGCCAAACTATCTTCGATTTCCTTTGTGGGATTTACCGCAGTTTTTTTGGGATAAAATTTCTTTCGTGGACAATGTATATTTCTACTTTTTATTATTTTATTTTTTCTTATTTTTATTCCTAATGCTGCTCTGTTATGTTTTATGGCACTATCCATTTTTAATGAGACCAATTAACCTCTCATTTTATTCATATGCATTTACCATTGACATAATGCTTTTAAAGGCCACTGGAGTCATAGGATGTGCTTATGCAAAGCAGTGCTGCATCACTACTGCCGCAGTGAAATATTTTCTGAATGCTACTGCGATGCTTTGCATATATCAAGTTGGCAACATATTTCGGTTTAGGAACACATTAGATGCGAAAATTGTTTTCACGGAATGGAGGTCATAAAGAACTACATTTTCAAGTCATTTTTGGAACTAGCGAACCAATCAATTTCCAGTAACGCAAAATACGTTATAAAACTAGGAAACAAGAGGCGAAAACGTTTAATCGCGGCTTATAAACTTCAGTGTAGCAAAATTTCCCGAAAGGTGCCGAAATGCAGAGACTTTTTCGACACCATTAAACTAATGCAGAACGATGTTTTTTACAGTGATTTTAGGATGCAAACCCAAACTTTCGAGGTGCGTGATACAAATGCCATAATGCAAATAATGTTCTTCAACCGCCATTGCTTTTTTAGAAACTTTGTCAGATGGTGCGGCAATTTTAGCCAAAGGTGAAGACCGGGCGTCCGAAAGTTCCCCTTGAGCACGCACTCTACATCAAACTTTGGAAATTGGGAACCCAAAACAGTTTCCGCGAAGTCAGCAACCAATTCAACACCGGCCTGGGTGTGGTTTATCGAGTGTTTGTAAAAACAGTAAAGCCTTTGTCAAAGTTACAAAATACGATAATCAAATATCCCACAACCGAATCGCAACGAAAGTTGGTTATGGAGAAGTTTGAGTCACTACGTTCGTATCCATTCCCTTAAGTATTAGGGTGCATAGATGGAAATCATATTCGTATTTCTCAACTCACAAAAAATAGCATAAGCTATTATAATCGGAAAAACATATTTTCAGTAATAGCTCACGTAAGTACCACAAAAATTGATAAAACGAAACAACATTTCAAATAACTTCTTTACAGGCTGTGATTGATGGCAACATGCGCTTCATTGATGTGTTTGTGGGCTATCCGGGCAGGTGTCATGACGCATCCGATTGGAAAAGCATTCCTTTGCGTAGACCAATTATAAACAAAGTTATTTACTTTCCACCCGAGTGCCACCTGCTCGGAGAATCTCTCTACCCATTAGAAACCTTTTTAATGATTCCGTACAAAGACAATGGGTTTTTAAGAAAAATGCAGATTCAATAGCAATTTCAGCTCTTTGCGAATATGAGTTGAAAGCGTTTGGAATTAAAAAAAAAAAAATCAGAATGTTAAACCTAATTGAAATTCGCAATATTGAATTTTTTAAGCACATAATAATATCGTGCATGGTTCTCCATAACGTTATTTTAAACAATCAAGGTGCTACTATTGTCAACATAGACCCTGCAGAAGGCACTAATAACGAGAGCGTAACTGCATCAATGACAACTGAAGCAACGCGATGAACTTGCAAATTTATTATGAGCCTGATTTTTAAATAACAAACCAATTTAACGAAAAATTCTCTTTGTACTTTACTTACATATAAGGAGCACTTATGATATCAGGAATATAATGTTAAAATTTGGCATGTACCAAGATTTAAATTTTACAGCCGATTGCCTACATTCAATAACGCTTCTCTCAAGTTTTTCATTTCCGCAACTTTCTCTTTCCATTTATATTCTTTCTTTTTCCAATTCCAAAACCTCATCCATGAATTTTTTGTCGGCGTCCCACTCTTGTGAAAGCATTTTGGCAATTCGCGTTTATTTTTTTTTTTTTTTGGTGGCGGGCCTTCTTCAGTGCAATCTCGGCAACGAAAAAGGCGCGTAATGCCCGATGTAGTTCTCGAATTAAACCGTGTTTTATATGTTTTATATAATAAATTTCAACAATTTCCAACCGTTACACCGGCATGAGTCTATTCATGATGAATTTCCAAACCAAACTTACTTCAAAACAACCGAGCAGTGTCAAGTCGGATGTCAAAGAAAACAGTGTTGTCAAAATAAAAAGTTAAAGCCCCTAAAAAACATCCTGTATATCTAAATTCCGAAGACAGAACAACAATTAACTCAAAATTTATGTTAAAAATGTTTTCAAGTACGTAGGATTTATCAACAATTTGTAAACTGTCAAAATGCAAATTTTCAATGAAAAAGTTGTTTTAAACTGGTTTTTCCAAAATGTAAGAAATTTTTCCAAAATTTTATGCAATAACTCTTTATAATAATACGAGGGTAGATCAATAAGTGCCCGTGTTAGGAATGAAGAGGCTAGTTTTTCACTTTTTTAAAAAAAAAGCG
This sequence comes from Palloptera scutellata, assembly GCA_958295655.1. NCBI lineage: Eukaryota > Metazoa > Arthropoda > Insecta > Diptera > Pallopteridae > Palloptera > Palloptera scutellata. Next base: position 30,677,441 of record OY282451.1, read on the forward strand.
AATTACGGATCGATATTGTTCTTTTTCCATTTTATCGCGAAACACCAAACACGTGTGATACTAATGGCTGCCAAATAAAAACTGACCTATGAATCAGTTTGAAATTTAGTGTGGTGTCTTGTGACAGATGACAGTACACGACGGTAATGCCAACTTCCCTCAGCAACGCCACCTGTCTTCACACACTTATTGATCTATCTCGTATATTGCACAATTTCTTTAACGAAGTGGTTTCGAAATAGTTTTTCCGAAAACATCAATAAAAACATTGTTTCAACATTTTTTTCCAAATAAGTAATATTACTAAATTTATTTTATTGAATTTAAAGACTATACAATTTTTAGATACAGGGTAATACATAAACAAATATATTCATACAATGGAAAAACACCCACAAACTGCATATGCAGCATACTTATCTTGCAACAATGAATTTGCACTACAATTCACGGCCAGTGCTATGCACCAAAGTATATATTGCATACCATTGCGACAACAAACTTGCGCTAACATTTGCCCATTACATAATAATGTTGACATGATAACTATTATCATAAGAAGCAGATTAAAAATAAACACTTTCGATACTTTACCATCGTTACTCTGTTATAGTGTTAGTGACGTACATGAACATACTTTGGTTAGTTAAGAATTGTTTACGAAACGAGTCACAGGTACGCTGCTAGCCAGTCAAATGTTCATTGGTAAAGGAACGTTCAATCAGGCTCCAAGTGTGTATATAAAAACTGCGCAACATTTCTTAATTAGGAAGAGGTTAAGTTCTGAAGTGGGAAAAATCAGTCAAGTAGGTGTGGCACCTACTATACTTATACATGAAATTTTCGTATTGAAGATCATTTTTAGGAATTTTCTGAAGGCAAATTAACTAAATTTGGTATACTACAATAAAATAGCTTTAGAAACGAGCAATGCAAAGCTGCCACGCAATCACACAATTGCGTTTGCCTAGCTGGTGCAATGTTAAAATAGCTAGCCGATTATTTGATACCGTAAAATAAATAACTAAATGAAATCCCGACCACAAAAAAACTAAAAAATTTATACTCCCTATTACGTAGAATAATACAAGAACGAAGAAAATTGCAGAAAAATTACAATACTTTTTCTATATCGCGAAGTTGTATACACTTAATAATTGTCACTCTGTGTAATAAATGCATTTTTAATGAGCTCTAGGCATTTAAGTCAAAAGCTTAGGGAAAAGTGTTCAACTTAGCTGGAATAGATGAATCCAGATCAATGAAAAAACAGAATTATTTAAATGCGCTTAAAAAATCTCGAGAAAATATAAAAGCAATGAAAACAAACACGTATGACTTGTTTACTTCACTTCTTCTTTCGATTATGACGGACTCAGGAATACCAATGACGGACTCAGGATCCTAAAATAGCCCCAATAATTTTAATTTGCACACTATAAGATATTTCAGAATCTTCATGGAGTCTCTTTTGAGGTAATTGTGCGAAGACATAATGTTTATGGTATTAGCAGAGCTGGGCAAGGAAATCGTTAATCCGTTAATTAATGGCGTTACATTTTTGGTTGACGTTTATATTTTACGTTAGTTTCGAAAACCATTAACGTTTTGATTAAATTTCGTTAAATTTATCATATCTAGGAATGCCCGCTAGCTGCTACCTCCAACTTTAAGCGGCTGGCGCGTGCATGGCGTAATCTATAAGTCAAGGTCGGTAAGGTAAAGAAAATTATGGTGCTTACGGCCGTTAATCTTTTGGTTAACGCTTTTCGGGTTAATGACGATAATTTTTGATTATTGATGCCCATCTCCACTTAATAGCCTATTTAATACTATTGTTTAAGCATTATAAAGTACATATGTACAAGTTGTTAGAATAGTGCTACAATATTCTTATAAAAATATAAAAATATTTTATATAATTATTTATTTTTTGAACCTGAGGGAATAGGACACAAGGTATAGTTCATAATAGTCGCACAATAAGGGTTAGCCCAAGTTCGATAGTTGCGCTTCCCCGTTTCAAGTCGATACACAGTCTGTTCGTGGCGGACCCTGGATAGCGATCTGCTACCAGTCAGTGAGCTAACTAATTTGTGAAGCATGCATCTCGGCTTGGAACACCATGCTACAAATATCTCCCAATGAATCACCAGAAGAAGCCTCGGATAATGAAATCCCCTAATTTGGGCAAACGCCCAAAGGACACTGATTTACGGATATGCATCCGGAATATCCGAACCCTCTGCAGGAAGGTGCCTCTATCCAGCTAGTAGATATGCTCTTTAGGAGCATCCTGTGATATCTACCACAGCATTCGTGATACTAATTTGGTGTTGAATTTTTGGTGGGAAGAGACTGAGGTTTAGAGAGCCTCGAGGTTTACGCCCGTGAACGAGCGCCTAGCCCCTATCGTCATCAAGGCTAAATTTTAACATCAGATTGATCACGTTGTTATCGACCGAAGGCATGCTTCCAGTGTACTAGACGTACGCACAATACGTGGTGCAAACATCCACTCAGACCACTACTTGGTTGCAGCCATGTTCTGCACACATCTACATAAGTGCACCAACTGGCGTACGGATAGGTACAAAGAGAAAGCTGGATGTCGAAAAGCTGCAATCAGAATGGACAATTGACGCCACTCCTATCGTGAAAATTGGGGCAGACATATCGGCACCATTTGATATCAAAAGAGGTTTCAGACAAGGATATTCCCTATGGTGCGACTTCTTTAACCTTAGGCTTGAGAAAATAATTCGAGCTGCGAACTGCGACATCTCTGACACTTTTTTTACAAGAGTGTCATGCTGTTAGCATACGCTAATGATATTGATATCATTGGCACCTAAGCGGGAGCAGTCACTGGAGCATTCTCAAACGTCCACAAAAAAAGTCCCTCATCCTTCTCGTCCTAATGTATTGCGCCGAGACGTGGACATTGACCACCAATGATGAGTGATCTATGGTCTAACGACGTCTATCGAATATGATGGAACCGAGAACTGTATCAAGCGCATAAAAATCAAGCGGCTACGCTGGCTGGGTCATGTTGAGTAAATAGAAGAAGGCGTTCCGCCCAGAAGGGTGTTTTATTCAACCCACGGTAGAGGAACACGTAGAAGAGAGGACGTCCTCTTCTCCGTTAAATCTCCGTTAAAAAGACCAGGTACAGGGAAAGCTGTCTGAATTTGGCCTTACTAACTGGCGCCAGCGCGCATATAGCAGAGGCTACTGGCGAAGTTATTTGTCACTTTATAAAGAAAGGTATGTAAGGTCTTGCACTAGTTTTTTTTACAAGGTATATGTTCACATATGTATCTATATAACAATTTAAAATTAGAACCATTATATAACTATCTGTGTAAGGTGTAATTATGCATTATTGTGTTTTTTTCGACGAATCCCACGCCTACCTCCCGCCCAGCCGACCGAGGGATGCTCCCAATTACGTGTAGGTTAGCGTAGTAGAGTGACCCGGATCACTCTACAGAAGTGCAAACTGAAGTAATAGCGCGAGGGGAGAAAACTCCACTAAGCACAACATGGCCGAATAGTGGAGAGAGTTAATTATTAATTTTTGGAAGAATTTTATCTTTAATTGATTTTGATGAATCGGAAAAATCTATTAAATGATAAACTTTATTGAAATCTATACAGGCATTATTGAAAGATTCAAATTTTAAGTAATTACAATTATAAGTTTTTAAATATCAAATCATAGTTTCTTGTAGCATGTGTACATTGACTTAAAAGATAATTGTACTTACTTACAAGATTATTGATATTTATAATGACCTGGAAACTAAGTATAAATGTAGAATTCAACATTATTATACGTGAGTATAACGATGGTAATGAAATTAGTTTCAAACGACTTTTTAAGTCGTTTAAGTTCGGGTTCCAAGGTAAACCACGGAAGCAGAAAATAAGAAATTGTTTTTGGACCGACTACAAGGCATCTATGGTATGTGACAATTATAATATGGACATCAAACTATTGAAACATATTCTAATATTGGACGTACTAAAGAAACAAATATCAGTTTGGTAACTTATGGGCCGTCAAATTCTTTCGCCCAGCATTTAATGAAACCTAGCACACAGGAGGCCTTGTTAATGACTTTGTTAATGTGAATATCAAAACAAAGTTTGGTATCCAAAGTCACTCCAACATCCACGAATATTAAAGCGATTTTAAGTTTGTAGTTATCAATTTCGTAGTTAAATAAAGGACTTTTACGTTGAAAAAGACATTTGCTTACATTTATTAAAATTCATTTTAATTAAGTTTAAGCTACACCAACTGTACAGTTGACTCAGGTCATTTTGTAGTAACTTAGTGTCGTCGGTATTATTAAATAAAAGTTTACAAAAAACATTGGGCAAATCATTAATAAAAAGCAAAAAAAAAAGAATGGGGCCAAGATGACTCCCTTGAGGAACGCCAGAAGTAACAGGAAAACAATTAGACTTAAAGACCTTGAACAAGGGCTGGGTTCGATTTCTAAGGTAAGAAGTGATCAATTTCAGTAAACGTGGCGGAAAACCCATGTTTTGCAATTTAACTAAAAGCTAATTATGATTTACTAAGTTAAAAGCTTTACTTTAACCTTATTTAGATATTCTTTATAACAAGTTTTGCACTGGAGTTGATACCTGTTGTATATTTAGACAAATCAGTTGTTGAATTTCTTATAGCGTTTGCAATAATGTGGCTTTTGGTCTCTCGGCAATTTCGGTTTATTCAGATTACATTGGGGGACTGAAATACTAAAGCCCTTATAAATAGAATTTTTAAATTGCTCAACCGCTTTATTGAGCGAGGAAACAGAAGATTAGGCGTCATAACTGAGCAATGAGTTCCAACCAACTTTGGAAGGGTAATTTTTTTTTAGTTTTATATAATCAGTTTTTTAAAACAGTAATTTAAAGAAATAAGATTTTCTTTTTCAAGGCATGCGATTGGAAATGTAAAATTTATTTCTACGGTAGGATGATGAGGATCCTCTGGCAGGACCAAAGGCAATGAACGTGACACATTTGCATTAGAAAAATCGTCAATGAAAATGAAATCCAGGATTTTATTATTGGCGTTTAAAACTGAGTTTAGTTGGGAAAGGCCTTCGCTAGTTATGGAGTTTTTTATATCAATACAGTTATAATTTCTACAAGAAGGTAGTAGTATAAAAGGATCATCGGGAGAGACATCCCAAACGTCATCAGGCAAATTGAAATCTCCAACAACGACTATTTTATGATTTGGTTTCAGCATAGAGCAAATTTTACGAATAGCTGAAACATGCATCTGATATACTTTGGAAGAAGAGTTAGGAGGAACATAAGAACACGTTATGTAGAAACAAATGGATTGGCGCTTAACACAACAAAATTCGATGTTTGAAGCACTTCCTTAGAAAAGCAACAAGACCTAACAGCAATCAAAACATCACCTCCCATAGCAGTATTACCAACGATAGTATTTGTCTTTACGAAAGACCGTGAAACCATTACAAAAAATATCGGTATTATGTACGGAAGGCCATGCTTCAGTAAAGAGCAATATCATATTTGAGCTCAAAGCTGGTTAAGAATAAATCTCTTTGAATTACTAGTTGGAGTATCAGTATTCGGTGTGTTCAAGACAATCGTAGTATTTAAAACAACCGGTGAAGAGTCTGTGACGACAATGGCAGGATTAGACGCCGAAGATGGATTTGGGGCCTCGTCCACATCTGCCTCTACCACAAAATCTGACACCGACTGCTCACCACCGAATTTTCCATTTTTGGAAGTAAACAATAGGTTCATCAAAACATTTTATATATGTACATATATGTAATTTTGAAATATAACAACAAAACTTCTCACAAGTTAAAAGTATAAATATAATATATGTAAGTATGTACATATGACATATGAAAAAAAAAAAAAAAATTCCTCAAATTGTCTTAATTAAAAGACCACAAATAAATGTATGTGTTTGAAAACCAATAGTCCCTTTTTGAAATTATTAATTTTTTAGTACACGATAATTAAGAATAATGTATAATTTAATAAACAATAAATGTGTAAAAAAAGTAGTGTTTTATTTAAAATAAGTGGTTCCCGAAGAAAATTATATTAAAAAAAGAGGTTAACCAAGAAGTCAATTTCATTAACTTTAATTTGTTATTTCTTTTAACTTTTAAGTTAACTATTTCATGGAATTATTTCTCCAAAAACACTTAAACAAAAGTGTTACGACTATATACATATATGTAGAGAACCGAAGTTCAACTGCTCTGTAGCAGTGCTATATTTGATAAAAAAAAACTTTTCAGCATCACGAAATATCGGTCTTGTACGGACCATAATTTTTTCTTTATCTTACCGACCTTGGCAATATTGTACTTCTTTAATCACATAAGCCGAAACTTGGGTATTAACGGAAGAAATTTATCGGAAGTTAATCAAACTGTTTATGGTTTCCGATTAACTATTATCTATTCTTTTGATAATTCTATAAAAAAAAATTAATTATCAATACAGATTACTTATTAGCAATCTAATCATTTTCACTAAAGCAGTTTATATAATAAAACTCTTTTTTCGGTAAAAAAAAAACTTGCAATTAAAATGGAAGTGTAAAATTTACCATTTAAAAAAATTATCCGACAGCGCTTAACAACGGTAAAAGCATTTAAGAATAAAGAGTAATTAATAAGAAAAAATAGTTCCTGTTGAATGCTCTTTCGTAAAACTTTTAGAGAGAGGTGATAAGAATTATAAATTTTGTTCCACAAAGTGCGAAGAAAAATTAGCATTTGAATGTAAAGAAAAGACGGATTTTTTTTTTTTTATGCTTTCAACATACAGGGTGTACCCCTATGAATGCAAAGCATTGTGCTGAATTTAAGGAAGATTGATAGGTGGAAGGAAGAAGGAGGGAGAATGTGAGAGGGAATGCAATTCCACTGGACACCGATAAAGCGAAAGGCAGCCATTGTGGCAAGTGTTATGCCTTTACCACAATAAACTCCAGTTTATCACTTAAGCCGTGCAACAATCGATCTTTTGTTTGGGATGTTTAAAAATTGCGTTATTAGCGTTTTGGTAATGTGCATTGGTCAACAAACTTGACTCTGTTGGACTATTATTTGTGTTAAAGATAAGTGTTACGCTAACAATCCAACAACGATTAAATCTCTTAAGGACAAAATTGGTGCAGCATTCGGTCAAGTATAGCTCCATACATTCGCAAGTGTCCTAAAGGTCCTGACAGTCGCAGGTGCGTCCATGTTCGATACTTGCGCTTCTACATTTCAAGTCGACACACAGCCTCCTCGTGGCGTCAATGAACTAAATAATTTGTGCGCGAGCTTCTCCATGGCCTTGAATGAATGATTGTGCGTCGGGCTTAGAACCCACGTCAAAATATTCCCCAATGAACCCTCAAACGAAGCCTCGGATACAGAACCACCCTAATGTTGACGACACCCACAAACGCCCAAAGGACAACGATTTACAGATATACACCGGGAATGTCCGAACCCTCTACAGGGAAGGTGCCTTTATCCAGCTGGTGGATATCCTCCAACAATATAGCGCTGACATCACCGCTATACAGGAAATGCGATAGACGGGACAGGGTTGCTCCAGAAGAGCATCCTGTGATATCTACTACAGCTGTCATGCATCAATACACGAATTTGGTGTTGGATTTGTGGTTGGGAAGAGACTGCGTCATCTAGTCTCGAGGTTCACGGCCGTGAACGAGCGCGTAGCCACTATCCGCATCAAGGCAAAATTCTTCAACATCAGCCTAATTTGTGTCCATGCACCGACGAATGAGAAGGGTGAAACTACCAAAGATGACATCTACTAACATTGCCCCCGCCACCATATTAAAATCGTGGTAGACTAGGCGACTTTAATGCCAAGGTGGGCAAGAAGTCTCTTTGGTCCGACGATCGGGAAATTCAGTCTCCACGACGTAGAGCCACCGATAACGGTATGAGACTGATCGACTTCGCCACCGCACGAAACATGACAGTTAGTAGCACCAGATTCCAATATAAAGATATCCATAAGGCGAAACCAGATTGATCACGTTGTGATCGACGGAAGGCACGTTTCCAATGTAATAGACGTACAAACATCGACTCAGAACACTACTTGGTTGCAGCCAAGGTCTGCACGCGTATATGTGTAGCAAATCGCGTACGGATAGGTACAAAGAGAAAGATGGATGCCCAAAAGTTGCAATCACAGCAGACAGCAGAAGTCTTCGCCTACCAACTCGCATTCCTCCTATCGCAAAACATCCCTCAACTTGATGATATATGCACGCAGTGGACGCACATTTCCCGCTCTACGCGTACGGCTGCTGAAGAGGTGCTAGCCACCCTGCAGTCAGTTGCAACGCGAGCTGCTAAGGAGCGATACTGAGAGTTGAGGAGGGAGAAACGTCTTTTCAGGCGCAAGAAAAGAGATGAAGAAAGACGCAAGTGCAATGATATCGAAATGTTGCGGGACAGGAACGAGGTCCGAAATATCTTTGAAAGAATAAGATGCCTGACTGATGGTTTGAAGGCCGGGCCTCTTCCTGTAAGGCTGAAGAGGGAAATCTGGTGACAGATGTTCAAGGCATAATGAGATTATGGAGGGAGCACTTTTCGCAGCTTCTTAATGGCGATGACGGCAATAATCCTGCCACTGCGGAATATACTCCGAAAACCCCAATTTCTGACGGCGTTGAAGTACCGCCTTAACAGCCATCGCTCGGCTGAATAACAATAAGGCTGCAACTGCAGATGGCCTACCTGCTGAGTTGTTTAAGACCGGAGGCGAAGAGCTCAAAAAACGCATGCATGAGCTTCTATGCAGAATATGGTCAGATGAAAGCATGCCAAGTGATTGGAATCTCAGCGTACTCTGCCCAATCCATAAGAAAGGTGATTCCACGATCTGCGCCAACTACCGTGGGATAAGCCTTCTTAATATTGCATATAAGGTTCTATCGAGCGTACTGTGCGAAAGACTGAAGCCCATCGTCAACAAACTGATTGGACCTTATCAGTGTGGCTTCAGGCCTGGTAAATCCACCATCGACCAGATATTCACACTACGCCAAATCCTGGAAAAGACCCGAGAAAAACAGATCGACACCCATCATATATTTGTTGATTTTAAAGCCGCCTTCGACAGCACGATTAGGGATCAGTTGTACGCCGCAATGTCTGATTTTGGTATCCCTGCAAAAATCATTTGACTTTGCAAAATGACACTGACCGACACCACCAGCGCAGTGAAAGTTGGGACCGGCCTCTCTGCTCCATTTGACACCAAAAGAGGTTTCAGACAAAGTGACTCCCTATCGTCGGGCTTCTTTAACCTTATGCTGGAGAAAATAATTCGAGCTGCGAACATCGACATCTCTGGCACTATCTTCTACAAGAGTGTCATGCTGCTGGCATACGCTGATGACATTGACAGTGCAACATTCTCCAAACTGGTAAGGGAATCTCGTCGAGTGGGTCTAGTCGTGAACGAGGACAAAAAGAAATACCTTGTGTCAACAAACAAAGAGTCACGGCGTCTTGGACAAAATGTCACTGTTGACAATTATACTTTTCAAGTTGTCAAGGATTTCGTATATCTAGGATCCAGCATAAACACCAACAATACTCTCAGCCTTGAGATCAAGCGGAGATTAACTCTTGCCAACAGGTGTTACTAAGGGCTCAGTAGGCAATTGAGAAGTAGAGTCCTCTCGACCGACGAAAATAACGCTCTATAGCGTTCGAGAGGAAGATACTCCGTAAGATCTACGGTCGAGTACGCGTGGACGACGTGTATCGAATAAGATGGAACGATGAGCTGTATGAGCTGTATGCCGACACTGACATAGTCAAGCGTATAAAAATCCAGCGGCTTCGCTGTCTGGGTCATGTTGAGCGAATGTGAGAAAACGCTCCGGCTAGAAGGGTGTTTTATTCGAATCACGGTGGAGGAACATGCAGAAGGGGACGTACTAATCTCCGTTGGAAAGACCAGGTACAGGAAACCTGACTGCACTTAGCCTTACCAACTGGCGCCAGCGCGCGATTAGCAGAGACGACTGGCGAAGCTTTATAGAGGCGGACAAGACCGGTTGTAGTCACTTAATTACATAAGTAAGTACATTGCAGTTTTTTAATATACAAAATTTTTTTAATGTTTTTGAAACTACAACATATAATGAACATAATATGAAAAGTGCTATTAGTAATGAATGAAAGACGTAATTGCGCCTTATATAACATGTGATGTAAATTCCTTTCTTTCTTTCTTTTAATGTCACAACAGCCCATGGAGGGCCTAGACCGAGCTTTTCGTATCCATTCATATTTAATTTACTTGCTTTTAATGGCACAACGGCCCATGGAGGGCCTAGTCCGAACTTTTCGCATCCACTCATGTTGTGCGTGTTATATTTGTACATGAATGGAAGGGACCTACAGTTTAATGCCGAATCCGAACAGCGAAGTGAAAAGCTTTTCATAGCAATTTTTATTCTTGTAGGCTTGCAATTGCCTGCCAAGAGGTGGTGCCGTGTAGAAAAATTATTTTTTATACTTTTTGATTTTGCCAGTGCCGAGATTCGAACCACGGACACTCTTCGAAGCAGTCCAATGCACTACCACCACACCACAGCGACCACTCATATAGTGTGTGTTATATTTGTACCTGAATGGTACATTTACTTTGGCGTATAATGCAGGTATTTTATATTATACACCAAAGTAAATTTTTTACATATACCAGGTGTACAAGTATGAAACCTGTAATGCCAGCTCTGTGTAGCTAGGTAAAACTATATGCTCTGTCAAACCAAACCATTGGCGCTATTTCTTCGCATTTAATTCTGTCAACAATATTCAGTTCATAAACAATCAAGTTTCATACAACTACATATTTTTTGTCGCTCGTAAAATGTTGAATTTTGTGCCTACTAACTACGATATGCGGACATCATAGATTTTGTGTTTCCAATTGAAGAAATCTGCTTTAGAATCTCATCGAATGCATGTGGAAGCTTACGGCCAGCACGCTCTAGGCAACAGTGCAATGCATGGTTCAATAAAATAATTGAAGATGCCGAATTGTAAGCTTTACTCGATGAGGATTATGGTCAAACGCAAGAACAACTTGCAGATCAATTAAATGTGACCCAACAATGCATTTCTCAACGTTTAAAAGCCATGGGATTGATTTTGAAGGTGGGAAGATGGGTGCCGCATGAATTGATTAAAAGACAGCAAGACAATCGAAAAGCCACCTGCGATATGTTGCTCGCCAGGTACAAAAGAAAGTCATATCTTCATTGAATTGTTACTCGCGATGAAAAATGGATCTATTTCGAGAATCCCAAACGTAAAGGGTCATATGTTTACAATCCCGGTACACCGGCCAAATCAGCAGCAAAGCCAAATCGCTTCGGAAAGAAGACAATGCTCTGTGTTTTCTGGGATCAGCGAGATGTTATTATGAAAAAATTATCAAAACCATGGGCGACAAAACAATTGCAACTTGGTAACTACTGTGCCAGTTAGCTCCTAACAAATTAACTTTTTTTTTTGTTTATGGTGTGCGTCTGGTACAAAAATGATGAAATCTTTTGAACCAGTAGTCTGATTTTTTTAAACTAAAGTATTTTATTTTGCAAATTATTTTTAAACTAAAGTATTTTATTTTGCAAATTATTTTTAGACAAGAAACCACAAATTAGTAGTTTTAATTTTTCAGGTACCCCTTCCATTAATGTTTTTATGGTAGTGTCCGACACCCTCACAGCTGCTGCAGACCACTTTCTTTTGAAATCTTGAAGGTCTTTGGCCACTTTTTTTGTTACCTTCATCTCCCTTTTTACTAAAGCCAAGTACCTCTCAATCGGCCTTAGTTCTGGACAGTTTGGTGGATTGGCTTCTCTAGGCACCAAAATCACTTCATTCCGTTGGAACCACTCTGAGGCCGTTTTGCTGTAGTGACATGAAGCGAGGTCAGGCCAAAAAAACGTGGTCACTTCATGTTGGCGTAAAAATGGAAGCAATCTCTTTTGCAAGCATCCCTTCAAATATATTTCGCCGTTGATTGTGCCCGATGTCACGAATGTGCTGCTGCTTTTGCCACAACTACAAATTGCCTGCCAAACAAGGAATTTCTTTGGGAATTTTGTAATTTTTTTGGCTTTGAATTTTTCAGCGAAATTTCTGTATGTATTTCTGCTGTATAAAATTCCTGGCTATGTTCCCTTCTTTTTACCAGAACCTTTCTTCCGATCAATACGTAGTTCTTCCTTAAAACGTTTAATAACGCGAGAAATGGTTTTAGGGTTAGCCCCTACCTCTTTGGAGGTAGGTAATTTTTTTGAATGACCAGTGAGGTTGCTTTTGAAAAATTTTAATAATTTTTGCACTTCCACTTCGTTTGCCATTTTCGCGTTAAATAAATTTGTATTGTCTTTAACTGATACATAATATTTTCTGACATTTATTTCAAAGCTACTAAGATAAAAATTTTTGATTTTGAGTCTTTCAATAGCACAGTATGGGAAGAAATTTAACGGACAATTTTATTCGACGCAGTCCTTGTATTTATCTTCTGACCGCAGAATTTATTGAGAAAGCACGTTTCAGAGAGAAATAGAAATTATAATGGCTCCAAATAAGTTCGGTGAATCCTTACGAAAGCGAGTTAGTGATACCTATGAGATAGGTATTTCTTAAAACAAATTTTAATTAACATACAATAGACATAAATTTATGAATTATTTAAAGTTTGAAGAAGAAAAAACTTAATACAGCTATGAATCGATCAATCATCAAAAAAAGACTAACTAAAAGATTAATGTTGCGATTATCAAAAAAAAAATTGTAATTTAAAAAAGTCAAATTGTGGTAGAAGTGAAAGCTTAGGCCACGACGCTAAATTTAATGTTATTGGAGTTGGTGGCATGTTCTACGTCCGACACAATAGAGGTAAAAGACAACAACGATATTGTTGTCAATAAATATTCAAATACAGTAGGACCGAAACCTTATTGAAAATTTATGGGGGATCGTGAAGAGGATTAATCGCATAACATACCGGAAGTTAAAAATAATTTAAATTATTTCAGAAAATATTTTATTAATTGGTATTAAGGCTCCGGATCCGAGTAAAATATTCTCCGGGACATTATTAACAATTTGAGTCTATTGACGATGCGAAACCGTCACTACCATTAAAAATGTGTTGACCGATACTGTATATGGCTGCAATGCCGAATAAGTACAATGCCGTGTGTTGATTTGTAAATAACACTTGTTTGATGACTTCGATCCTCTAATGCACATTTCACTACGAAGGAGCGCTGCGAACAAGAAAACCAAATGCTCTTATCACAAATTTTAAGTACTTCATTATTTTTTCCCTCGATGTAAAATATGTATACTGACTTCCCGGATGAGATATTATAAGTTATTTGTAGAACTTTTATCTGTTCATTCATTTTGGGTTTCGATTTTTTACTCGCCTTTACTTACCTTTAGCATCGCAATCAACACAATATTTGTTGTCCTCATCACGAAGCATCTGAGTCAGCAGCGTCTGACATTTTTCCTGTATAAGTTTGGTCCTCTCTGTTTCCCTGCGGCTTGTGCCGGAAACCGAACTCATTTTCAACTTTTTTTTTTCGTTCTATGCTTTTACGCACTCATATACCTGCACGCGTACGGATTACTGCTGCAAAATATTTACCTATTCACTTTTAGCTTTACTTTAATGTGTTAATATTATTTATTAAATTTTAAAAAATTTTAATGAAATGGCAATTTTTACGTTTGTTATTTTCCTTATTTTTCTTTTATTGGGTGAAAGTCGAAAATATTTAAGGCAATCAAAAACGAAAAAAAAATTCACTGCCAAAATCGCAAATGTCAAATTGTACGCAGAGAGTTGCCATATTTTATTAGAAGATGCCAAATGAACGACCGCATCGTGATTTGGACGATTTAAAAATCACATGCACTCTCATTCCTATATTTTCTTCATTTATTTGAGAGAAAGGCAAAAGAATAAAAACTATATCATATGGGCGACAGTATTTGTATAACAAAGACAAAGCTGCTAACCTGTTTATCAAAACAAATTATAGTAAATACACACATTTTTGTATCTTAATAAGCATGAGAAAAAAAACTTAAAAGTCGTGTCTCTCTAATTCTATAAAAATATATGTTTTCATTTTAAAATTTGACTTGAAATTTACTCAACTTTAAACATTTTTAAAAATAAAATAAGTATTCTGTAAAAATAAAACAAAATATGGAAATATTCATTGATACTGGTATGCAAAATATTTACATATAAATATAGATTTCCTCATTTTTAATTTTATTACTTTGCAGAAAATTTTAAAGAGTAAATATGGGTAATATGTTTACAAGTAACACACAATTTAAACAATTTTCAAATTTGTTTATTGTATTTATTGTTTTGTTACTGCATCTAGCTACTAAAATTAAAAAAACTATTATCTTGATTGCAACCCAAAAAAATAAAATTACTAACCAAAAATTTCTCATCATTTTCCTCATACAGGATGTTATGAGGGGGCCTGAGGCGTAGGACACAAGGTAAAGTTTGTGACATTCGCAGGTGCGTACATGTTCGGTCCTTGCGCTTCTACGTTTCAAGTCGACACATAGCCTCCTCGTCGCATCCCCTGGATAGCGATCTGACAACCGTCAGTGAGTTAACTAAGGTGTGCGGGGGGCTTCTCCATGGCCTTGAACGAGGGGTTGTGCGTCGGGCTTGGAACTCATCACGTCAAATTATTCCCCAATGAACCCTCAAACGAAGCCTCGGATACGGAACCCCCCTAATATTGACGACTCCCACAAACGCTCAAAGGACAACGATTTTCGGATATGCACCCGGACATTCCCGAACCCTCTACAAGGAAAGGGCTTCTAGCCAGCTGGTGGATTTCCTCCAACAATATAGACCTGACATCACCTTTATACAGGAAATGCGATGGATGGGACAGGGTTGCTCCTAAAGAGCATCCTGTGATATCTACTACAGCTGTCATGCGTCGAGACACGAATTTGGTGTTGGATTTGTGGTTGGGAAGAGACTGCGTCATCTAGTCTCGAGGTTCACGGCAGTGAACGAGCGCCTAGCCATTATCCACATCAAGGCAAAATTCTTCAACATCATCTTAATTTGTGGCCATGCCCGACGGATGAGCAGGATGAAACGACCAAAAATGACTTCTACGAGCTTCTCGACAAAACTTATGAGCATTGCCCCGCCACTATATTAAAAGCGTGTTAGACTAGGCGACTTTAATGCCAAGGTGGGCAAGGAGAGTCTCTTTGGTCCGACGATTGTAAAATTCAGTCTCCACGACGAAGCCACCGATAACGGTTTGAGACTAATCGACTACGCCGCCGTACGAAACATGACAGTTAGTAGCACCAGATTCCGACATAAGGATATCCAAAAGGCCACTTGGCTGTCCTCTGATCAAAATACACGAAACCAGACTGATCACGTTGTGATCGACGGAAGGTACACTTCCAATGTACTAGACGTACGCACAATACGTTGTGCAAACATCGACTCAGACCAATACTTGGTTAGGTACAAAGAGAAAGCTGGATGTCGAAAAGCTGCAATTGCAACAGACATCCGAAACTTCGCCAACCAACTCGCACATTTCCCGCTCTATGTGTACGGCTGCGGAAGAGGTGCTAGGCTACCACCGTCGACGGAGAGGGAGCGCTTTTCGCAGCTGCCTAATGGCGATGACGGCATTAAGCACGATTAGGGATCACTTGTACGCCGCAATGTCTGATTTTGGTATCCCTGCAAAGCTCATTCGTCTTTGCAAAATGATACTGACCGACACCACCAGCGCAGTGAAAGTTGGGACAGACCTTGGGCCATTTGATACCAAAAGAGGTTTCAGACAAGGTGACTACCTATCGTGGGACTTCTTTAACCTTATGCTGGAGAAAATAATACGAGCTGCGAACATCGAAATCTCTGGCACCATCTTCTACAAGAGTGTCATGCTGCTAGCATACGCTTATGATATTGACATCATTGGTAAAAACGCTCGAGCAGTCAGTGCAGCATTCTCCAACCTGGAAAGGGAATCTCGTCGAGTGGGTCTAGTAGTGAACGAGGACAAAACGAAATACCTTGTGTCAACAAACAAAGAGTCACGGCGCCTTAGACAAAATGTCACTGTTGACAATTATACTTTTCAAGTCGTCAAGGATTTCGTATATCTAGGATCCAGCATAAACACCAACAATAATGTCAGCCTTGAGATCAAGCGGTGTTACTACGGGCCAACAGGTGTTAGTACGGGCTCACTAGGCAATTGAAAAGTAGGGCCCTCTCTCGACCGACAAAAATAACGCTCTATAAGTCCCTCATCCTTCCCGCCCTAATGTATGGCGCAGAGACATGTACATTGACCATCAATGATGAGAGGCTATTAGGAGCGTTCGAGAGGAAGATACTCCGTAAGATCTACAGTCCAGCATGCGTGGACGACGTGTATCGAATAAGATGGAACGATGAGCTGTATGAGCTGTACGCCGACACTGGCATAGTCAAGCGTATAAAAATCCAACGGCTTCGCTGGCGACCAGGTGCAGGGAAACCTGACTGCACTTGGCCTTATCAACTGGCGCTATCGCGCGCATAGCAGAGTCGACTGGCGAAGCTTAATAGAGGCGGGCAAGACCGACTATCGGTTGTAGTGCCAGTTAAGTAAAGATATTATAATAGCTAAAGGATCTGTTTGTACGAATTGTCAGAATTGTTAATATCCTGCCAGTAGTTTAAATGAAAATTTATTATACAAACTTAAAGTATAATAACTCAGTCCCATATTAAAGAGAAAATTATGCACTATTAATGAATATGCCAAAAAAAATGTTTTACCATTTTCTTATATCTGAAAATTTAATGCAAAAATAGTTTATAGTTTAGTCTAGGAAAAACTCAAAAAAGAATTAATCGAATTAAAGCAAGAAAATATCAAATTAAAATCACATCTTGAAATCAACTCAACACCAAAAGTAACCAATCTCATTCCGAATATTGAGTATCAAACCGATGAGGAGGAACTTGCTCGTGAGATGGACTAGATTGTGAAAAAAATAAGAAGAATAGATCCAAAAAGCTAAAGGCAGAGTCTTCAGCTGGAGTTATTGATGACGTTGAAACTCCTTCTAGCAGCATGCAGAACAAACAAAATGCCATTAAACCATTGAACGAAAATGCTTTAAAAATTCTTAAACCTCCTCCTATAATGATTGCAGGTGTCCAGGAATATAACCTATTGTATCAGATGGTTAAAAGCCATCTACAAAATAAATACATCAGATAGTGTAGATTATAGAAATCTTACGGCATTTCTTTCAACAAGTCAAGCAACATGGCACACATATCAAGACAAACAATCTCGTCCTATTAAAGTGATCGTTAGAAATCTACATTACTCATATCCACCTGCCGATATCGTTGAAGGCTTAAATCAAACAGAATTTAATGTCATAAACGCAGTGAATAAGCTCCAATGGAAAACTAAATTATTAAACTTATTTATGCTATTCGTCTGAGGACGTAAACAAGATTCATGGAATTCGCAACATCCTGATCTCTATATTACAAATTGAACCTATACGGAATAGCAAACTCATCCCACAATGTAAGAAATGCCAATCTTTTGACCATACCAAAAATTATTGCTCAAAACAAGTACGCTGTGTCAAATGTGCGGGTAAGCATAGTACTGAAACTTGTCAATTAAAAAAACCTGAAAAACCAAAATGCTGCAATTGCGGTGAAATTATCGGGGTTGTGCAGTAGCCAAACAACTGCAAAAAATGAGAAATCAACGCAAAAAAGACCTGAGATCTAAAACAAACGAGCGCCTACCTTCCCGCGCAAATGCAAACTTACAAATAACGAATGCACCTAAATTCCCTCAAATGGTTGGTACATATGCTCAAGTTTTGAAAAGTGGAAACGCCACAACTTTTAAAAATAGCTCTGACGCAGGTTATTATAAGAAAAAGTATACAACATTATGAACTAGAACACATCTGTGAAGATAAATTTCAAATAACTAATGTTAACTTAAAAACACAGCAAGAATATATAACGATTGGAGCTGTATACAGCCCCCCAAAACATGCAATTACGGCTGAATACTTAAGAAGAACGCTATACAACCAAATGCATACTTGGCGAAGATTTCAACGCCAAGTATACATCCTGGGTCTCCAGGCTGATAACAACAAAAGGTCGAGCTCTATCTCTCGTGCTAAACGTAAAAAGATGGGATGCAATATCCACTGGAAAGCCCACATATTGGCCTACTAACGATTCGAAAGTTCCACATTTGATCGATTTCTTCATATGCAATAAAATATCTATCAACTATTTGCAAGTTGAAGAAGGACTGGACCTAAATTCGGACCACTCTAACATCTACTTGGCATTAAGCGAAAAAATAATAATGGAGGGAGACAAGCCCTATCTGACGAATAAGACCACAGACTGGGAGTTCTTCCGTTTGAGGCGCAATGAATACATTCACAACGACGTGAGAATAGACATAACAGAAGACTTAGAACTAGAATGCATCAATTTCACAAAAGCAATCCAAAAAGCAACATGGGAAAGTACGATACAAGTTAAAAGAAAAAAAATTGGAATTAATTTTCCTCGAGAAGTAAGAAATCTTATAGCCCAAAAACGTAAGCTGAGAAAAAAATTCCACATGACGCGATCGCCAACTGACAAAAGGAATTTCAATAACGCTGCTCAAAAACTCAAAAGACGTCTTCAAGATATGAGAAATGATTCGTTCTATACGTATGTTAGCGGACTCAGTGCTGAGTCTGGTTATTCTTTGTGGAAATGCACGAAAAAATTTAAAAGACCTATCCAACATTTACCGCCAATTAAGAAACCAAATGGTCAGTGGGCTAGAAGCTCTCAAGAAAAAGCAGACGTCTTTGCTGAAGCGCTAAGAAACACTTTCTCTCTAGATGACGAATTACTATCCAATGATGCTACCATACGCAGGTCAGAAATAGTTAATGATGAACTAACTCAAGTTTCTATTGATGAAGTAGTTGACCACATTAAAACTCAAATGAAAAAATCACCAGGCTTTGACTTGATAACAGCAGAAATTTTAAAGCAGTTGTCTCACTTGGCTGTTATTCGCCTAACGTATCTCATAAACTCATCCTTCTTGCTCAAGTATGTACCCACTTATTGGAAGGTTACAGAAGTCGTTATGGTTACTAAACCAGGCAAACCACCACATGAAATTTCTTCGCATAGGCCGACATCATTATTGCCGATGACTTCGAAGGTTTTTGAACGACTTATACTTCAGCGTTTAAAGTCAATTATTGAAAGATTAAAACTTATCCCATCCCATCAGTTTGGGTTCAGAGCAAAGCATTCAACCTTAGAACAAATACACAGAATCAATGATGTGATAGAAAAAAGTTTGCTCCGCGGTGTTTTTAGACGTAGCACATAAATTAAGAAGCTTTTTCCCAGTTCAATTTTGTGACATCCTCGAATCATACCTTACTGAGCGTTTCTTCCGTGTAAAGATGGAAAATCACTACTCCCAGCTAAAGCCTATCAATGCTGGCGTCTCACATGGCGGTATATTGGGACCGATGCTGTATCTGTTGTACACATGCGATATTCTCATGCCTACAAATTCTGGCATCGCGACGTTTGCCGACGACACGGCTATTCTTTCAGTTCCAGACACTGTAATGGAATCCACTCAAATGCTTCAGAACGCTGTCAACAAATTAACAAACTGGAGATCTAAGTGGAAAATATCTTTAAACAATACCAAATCTATTCATATAGACTTACAAATAAAAAAATAACTTATTGTCCAGTTGAAATCTTTGGAAATCGAGTTCCATATTCAAACACCGCAAAGTATCTAAATATGACACTTGACGCAAAAGTACATTGGAAGGAGCATATTAAAATCAAAAGGGAGAAACTTGACATTAAACTATGCAACCTGCAATTGCTTATGGGCAGAAAGACATTCCTTTCCACCCACTGCAAACTACTTATATACAACCAAATGCTGAAACCTATTTGGACTTATGGAGCGCAGCTATGGGGCTGTGCTAAAAAAACCAACGTCGATATAATCCAGCGCTTCCAAAACAAAGTGCTTCGCAACATTGTTAATGCTCCATGGTACATAAGAAACACAGATCTTCACCCCGATCTTAATGTGCCAACCGTAATAACGCAAATCACCAAATTGGCGGAAGCTCATTATATCAGAATTCGCCAACACTCTAACGAAGAAGCCTCCCGACTGCAAAATGTAATCAGTATGCGAAGAAGATTGCAGCGTGTCAAACCACATGAACTGGTCGCCCAAGACCATTGATAAACTTTTGTGTATATTGAATAGCTAAATATGAAATAAATTAGTTGTAAACAGCTCGTTGGCCTAGTGTGACCAGTTGCTGTATTAGGAAATATTAATATGGCTATTGTTAAGTTTTTAAATATTTCTTTAAAAAAAAAAAAAACGCCGGGTAAAACTACAATGAATCACATTCTTGAAAATATTTGCGGTAAAATAATATATAAATGTTTTGCTACTATTTGCAAATTTACGTAATAAAAAGTAAAAATAGGACATCACATAGAATTTGTAAAAATCAGAAGTAATAATTCAAGGTTTCAATTGAAATTAAAATCAGACAAAAATTGCTATACAGATTTATTTGCTTTAACATATCTTCCTATATTTTCAAAGAAAATAGCACAACGGTATTGCCGTTGATGGAGCGAAAATTTTGCATATTAACGTAACTACCGAGTTCAAAGTAAGCTTCGTCAGAAAAGATGATTTTTCGGTAAAAATGCTCTCTCTTTTTTATCGAATTTTCTTATACTTTCGGTAGAAGATTCACCATTTTGCAAGAAAATTTTCAATATTTCCCAACGTTACTCAAGCGTATATCAACCCATTTCGTTAACCGCAAATATAAAAGTAATTTTACGTCAAACTATCCAGTAGTTCAAATTCCAAATGTTAGATGGACAACTTATATATACTATTATTGGTTGGAGTCTGTTGGTTCTTTCTGAAAATAAATCGAAGTACTTTATTTTGTAGGACTTCTATTTACTTGGTAGTCCGGCATTATGAAAAAAATTAATGGACAAAACATCAAATGTGGTTGAATAAATGTCTAGTAAATTGTTATTTTTACATATTTCATTATAAAGTGTGATTTTTTAAGGGCTTAGTTTTTGTAAATTCAAAAAAACATTATTTGGATCGATAAATCAATTCCTTCCACTTGCTTTTAAACGATAATTTCACTTAAATATTGCCCGCGGCTACGCTTCAAGTGATCTATTCTGAAGGTCCAATTTTGGCATACTTTTTCACACATTTCGGCCGGAATCTCACCAATGACGCGTTCAATGTTGGCTTCCAAAACAACAATCGTGTTTGGCTTGTCCCTATATGTAGACAAGAGACTTAACATAGCCCCACAAAAATAGTCAAGGGTCAAATCATACAATCTTGGTGGTCAATTGAATGCACCAAAAGGTGAGATTAATTGCTCACCAAATTCGCCTCTCAATTGATGCATGGTTTCGCGGACAGTGTGGCATGTGGCACCGTTCTGTTGGAACCACATATCGTTCAAGTCCAATTCTTGCATTTTCGTCAAAAAAGAAGTCTGTTACCATCAAACGGTACCTTTCTCCACGGACCGTAACGTTGCTGCCTTAATCGTCTTTGAAGATGATGCCCAATGAGGCCGCCTGCCCATAAAACGCACCAAACAGTGCATTTTTCGGGTCGCATTGTTAGCTGTTGAATTCCCTCTGGCTGGTCTTCACTCCAAATACGGCAATTCTATTTATTCACGTATCCATTGAGCCAAAAATGAGCCTCGTCGCTAAAGAAAAATTTTCGATAAAAAACGGATCCTCATCCAGCTTTTCTAAGGCCCATTCACCGAAAATTCGACATTGTGGTAGGTCGTATGGCTTCAGTTCTTACACCAGCTATATTTTGTATGCCACTAATCCCCGATCTTTGCGTAAAATCATCCCGGTGGTCCAATAACACAAACCCAATAGGAAATATCGCGATCTTCTTCAACACTGGTGGATAGAGCAGAAATATTCTCCTCGGTACGCTCTCTATAGATACCATTTGGTAGATTGATGTCCAATAAAGTGAAACTGGTGCGAAATTAGGTTAGAATAAGCTGAATAGCCTGCTATGTGGGGTCGATTATGACGACCATAAAATGGACGTAGCTTGCGAAAACTGAGCATTTTTACTTGGACACATGTCAAGAATCACTCCTGAACTGTCAGAAATATAAACGTCAAAAACCAAGTACCAAAAAATCACACTTTATATTAACAATATAATATTTACAATATTTATATTTGTATAAAACCAATTTTCTTTCCGACTGTGGGCACTTACTAAGATAAAACCATGCTTTTAAAAAAAGCAAGATGGTATTGTAAAATGTCGTCCAAACGGAATCATCGCTCTGGGTGCAGTTGCTAACGTATTCGAGGCATTTTTCCAGTTGACAACTTCTTCTTCTTCTTCAACAGTGTAGGCTGGCTTCAATTTGTAAACTGACACGTTACTGTTTCTCTCATTCATGTTGATCTTGAAGACTTTTCCTGTACATTGTACAACTTTAAATGTTCCATCGTAAGGCCAAGATAAAGATTGAATCGTTGCGGAGGAACACGTTGCGGTTGCAATTGCCAGGTCTTTATGAACAAAGATTTTCTTATTTGTGTTCCAAGGTATGTCAGGTGCACGTAGTGTTTGCAATGCTCTGCGAGGTCAGGTATGCGAATAGCTTCAGGCCATCTAGTAAACCCACTTGGTGGAAATGGGGCAACAATATCAATATTGATGTGAGAAAAACGGTTATTGGATGCATGATAGTGAGTCAGTAGTGACTGTGTATGACGGTTCACCTTAGCTCTTTGACACTTGATACATTTTTTAGCAAAGTATTTGCTATCTTTACGAATATCGCGCAAACGAATCGTTGTGTCATCAATTTGGCCGTGCACACGTACCATGATGCGTGATGATTGTGTGTTGCGCGTCGAACTTCCTCCATGAAATTTGTGATTACGAAAGGTCTAATTTTATCAGTTGAATAATCACTGTATAGCCGTTTAGAACTACATCGACTAGCGAAAAGTTTTAGTTTGATCGATACGTCCGAGTTACCTTGCGTTAAGAGATTCTGGATTTCGTTATCATGTTGTTGATCGTCTGTTAACTCCTCGAGGAAACTGTTCCAAGAGACGCTATTCCAGATAGCAGATCGGCAGTTGTAATTTGGCCAATATAGTCTAACTAACGAGTTTAACGGTTTGACGCGTTGTCAAGGTTTTGCTGAAAAGCGAAAGTGATCGGTATAGAAATGGTATATATATCCTTCCAGCATATACTTAAAATGTTTCACTGCGAGATAGATGACCGTAAACTCACTGTCACTGACGACGTTGAAGTACGACCGCTCGACTAGGAGGAGGTCTTAACAGCCATAGCTCGGCTGAAAAACAATAAGGCTGCAGTTGCACATGGCCTACCTGCTGAGTTGTTTAAGACCGGAGGCGAATAGCTCAAAAACGCATGCATGACCTTCTATACAGAATATCGTCGGATGAAAGCATGCCAAGTGGTTGGAACCTCAGCGTACTCTTCCCAATCCATAATTAAGGTGATTCCACGATCTGCGCCAACGACCTTGGGATAAGCCTTCTTAATATTGCATATAAGGTTCTATCCAGCGTACTGTGCGAAAGACTGAAGCCCATCGTCAACAAACTGATTGGACCTTATCAGTGTGACTTCAGACCTGGTAAATCCACCATCGACCAGATATTCACACTACACCAAATTCTGGAAAAGACCCGAGAAAAACAGATCGACACCCATCGTCATTCGTTGATTATAAGGTCACCTTCGACAGCACGATTAGGGATCATTTGTACGCCGCAATGTCTGATTGCGGTATCTCTGCAAAGCTTATTCGTCTTTGCAAAATGACACTGACCGACACCACCAGCGCAGTGAAAATTGGGACATACTTCTCCGTACCAAAAGAGGTTTCAGACAAGGTGACTCCCTATCGTGGACTTCTTTAACCTTATGCTGGAGAAAATAATTCGAGTTGCGAACATCGACATCTCTGGCACTATCTTCTACAAGAGTGTCATGATATTATCATCATTGGCAAAAACGCTCGAGCAGTCAGTGCAGCATTCTCCAACCTGGAAAGGGAGTCTCGTCGAGTGGGTCTAGTGGTGCACGAGGACAAAACGAAATACCTTGTGTCAACAAACAAAGAGTCACGGCGTCTTAGACAAAATGTCACTGTTGACAATTATACTTTTCAAGTCGTCAAGGATTTCGTATATCTAGGATCCAGCATAAACACCAACAATAATGTCAGCCTTGAGATCAAGCGGTGTTACTACGGGCCAACAGGTGTACGGGCTCAGTAGGCAATTGGAGCCCTCTCTCTACCGACATAAATAACGCTCTATAAGTCCCTCATCCTTCCCGTCCTAATATATGGCGCAGAGACAATGATGAGAGGCTGTTAGAAGCTTTCGAGAGGAAGATACTCCGTAAGATCTACGGTCCAGTATGCGTGGACGACGTGTATCGAGTAAGATGGAACGATGAGCTGTACGCCGACACTGACATAGTCAAGCGTATAAAATTCCAGCGGCTTTGCTAGCTGGGTCATGTTGAGCGAATGGAAGAAAGCGCTCCGGCTAGAAGGCTGGAGGAACACGCAGAAGGGGACCTCCTAATTTCCGTTGGGAAGACCAGGTGCAGAGCAACCTGACTGCACTTGGCCTTATCAACTTGCGCCAGCGTGCGAGTTATGGGTTTAACCCCTCTAATCGTTAAAAAAGGTATCCACCGTGGAGTTTCGCTGTCAGTCGGAGTTTATCCCTTCTAGCGTTCCAAATTTGTTTAAACGAGATTTAGTGGTATTGTTAAGTTTCACTCTAGCATTCCGAGTTTAATAATAAAGATGTTCGATTGTTGAATTACAAGTGATTTATTGGTTTCATTCGATTTCGAATGAAACCTTTAATTGCTGACTTTACAAAGTTATTCCGTTTAAATTTAATTGCTTAAAATATTAGTGTCAATCGATTTCGATTAAAACCTTACAATAATATTCCAATTAAATTTAAATGCTTAACCATTTATAATTTCATTTCTTATTTGCTAATTTTACAATAATGTTGACTTAACAATTTTTATAAGTTCTTATTTTATTTCCTGCTTGCTGCGGCCGTTGTTCTCATTGGCATCGGCGGTGCGTTTGTTGTTGTTGTTGGTGAGGTGGTTGACTGCGGTGGTGCGCTTGTTGTTGTTGTTGTTGGTGAGGTGTTTGTTGGCGGTGAGGTTGGAGATGTAACTCCCTCCCCCCCTTAGAGTAGAGCGAGGGCCACAGAGAGTTCGCTGTAGTCCGAGCGATACTGGGCTGAGGGTCGTGGTGTGCGGCTTAAGTGATGAAATTAGTTATTTTTCTTCGTGAAATCAATGCGATTGCTATGCCTAGTATGATCACCTTAGTGAGACGATGGTGCTGTATTTCAATCTCTCGGCGGTTGAAGAATGTATTTCTAGAACGCCTTTGTGGTGGGTGAATTCGTAATCTTTTAGTTTTTAGAGAGTGAGGATGTTTTTTGCTGAATTCGCCTTGATGGTGTGTGCAGACGGTGTTGGGATGTAAATGTCGTCCCAAAAGGTTTGAGTATTGTGACCGTATGTTACGCCGTTGACTCTGATGTAGCAACCCTGGTAGTGGATTACTTTACTACCCTCTAATGTATAAGTTTCATTCCTGCAAGTAGTAGTGATTAGTGATTTTGGACAATTTATAAAAATTAGATAATTGGGTTCGGGTTGGTAGATTTTCTCAATGTTTCCCACCTCGTTTATTGTTTCCGAAACATGTCGATTTCTCTGTTTTTTCGCGTTGAACAGCTTTTGTGCAGTAATATGTCCTCTCTACTTTTGGGCAAGGTTCGTTCAAATATTGTACATAATTCTTATTATTTAATATGTATGGGTTTGTGTCAATTTGTTTTGGATTGTTAATGGGAAGGGTAAGGATGTGGAATAATTGGTAGGTTTCTATATCTAAAACGGGTATTTGTATGTGAAATATAATTTTACTATTATTGTACTAATTTGTATTTGGGGGGCCTGGGGCGTAGGACACAAGGTAAAGTTCGTGACAGTCGCAGGTGCGTCCATGGTCGATCCTTGCGCTTCTACGTTTCAAGTCGACACACAGCCTCCTCGTGGCGTCCCCTGGATAGCGATCTGACAACCGTCAGTGAGTTAACTAAGGTGTGCGGCGGGCTTCTCCATGGCCTTGAACGAGGGGTTGTGCGTTGGGCTTGGAACCCACCACGTTCAAATACCCTCCAATGAAACCTCCAAATAAGCCTCGGATAATGAACCCCTCTAATGTTGACGACTCCCGCAAACGCCCAAAGGACAACGATTTACGGATATGCCCCTGGAATGTCCGAACCCTCTACAGGGAAGGTGCCTATATCCAGCTGGTGGATGTCCTCCAAAAATATAGAGCTGACATCACCGCTGTACAGGAAATGCGATGGACGGGACAGGGTTGCTCCAAAAGAGCATCCTGTGATATCTACTACAGCTATCATGCGTCGAGACACGAATTTGGTGTTGGATTTGTGGTTGGGAAGAGACTGCGTCATTTAGTCTCGAGGTTCACGGCGGTGAACGAGCGCCTAGCCACTATCCGCATCAAGGCAAAATTCTTCAACATCAGCCTAATTTGTGTCCATGCCCCGACGGATAAGAAGGATGAAACGACCAAACATGACTTCTACGAGCTCCTCGACAAAGCTTATGAGCATTGCCCCCGCCACGATGTTAAAATCGTGTTAAGCGACTTTAATGCCAAGGTGGGCAAGGAGAGTCTCTTTGGTCCGACGATCGGAAAATTCAGTCTCCACGACGAAGCCACCGATAACGGTATGAGACTGATCGACTTCGCCGCGGCACTAAACATGACAGTTAGTAGCACCAGATTCCAACATAAAGATATCCATAAGGCCACTTGGCTGTCCCCTGATCAAAACACACGAAACCAAATTGATCACGTTGTGATCGACGGAAGGCACGCTTCCAATGTACTAGACGTACGCACAATACGTGGCGCAAACATCGACTCAGACCACTACTTGGTTGCAGCCAAGGTCTGCACACGTATATGTGTAGCAAATCGCGTACGGATAGGTACAAAGAGAAAGCTGGATGTCGACAAGCTGCAATCACAACAGACAGCCAAAGTCTTTGCCAACCAACTTGCACTTCTCCTTTCGCAAAACACCCCTCAACTTGATGATATATGCGCGCAGTGGACGCACATTTCCCTCTCTATGCGCACGGCTGCTGAAGAGGTGCTAGGCTACCACCGTCGACGGAGAAATATGTAGTACGACCAAGAGTGTCGCGATGCTACTGAAGCAAAAAACGCAGTCTAGAGAGCCACCCTGCAGTCAGTTGCAACGCGACCTGCTAAGGAGCGATACAGAAAGTTGAGGAGGGAGGAGAAACGTCTTTTCAGGCGCAAGAAAAGAGATGAAGAAAGACGCGAGTTCAATGATATCGAAATGTTGCAGGACAGGAACGAGGTCCGAAAATTCTTTGAAAGAATAAGACGCCTGACTCTTGGTTTGAAGACCGGGGCCTCTTCCTGCAAGGATGAAGATGGAAATCTGGTGACAGATATCCAGGGCATAATGAGATTATGGAGGGAGCACTTTTCGCAGCTGCTTAATGGCGAAGACGGCAATAATCCCGCCACTGCGGAACCCACTCCGGAAACCCCAATCACTGCCGGCGTTGAAGTATCGCCGCCTGACTATGAGGAGGTCTTAACAGCTATTGATCGGCTGAAAAACAATAAGGCTGCAGGTGCAGATGGCCTGCCTGCTGAGTTGTTTAAGACCGGAGGCGAAGAGCTCAAAAAACGCATGCATGAGCTTCTATGCAGAATATGGTCAGATGAAAGCATGCCAAGTGATTGGAATCTCAGCGTACTCTGCCCAATCCATAAGAAAGGTGATTCCACGATCTGCGCCAACTACCGTGGGATAAGCCTTCTTAATATTGCATATAAGGTTCTAGTGGTCGCTGTGGCGTAGTGGTAGTGCGTTGGACTGCTGCGCAGAGTGTCCGGGGTTCGAATCTCGGCACAGGCAAAATCAAAAAATAGAAAAAAAAATTTTCTACACGGCACCACCTCTTAGCAGGCAATGGCAAACCTACAAGAGTAAAACTTGCTATGAAAAGCTTTTCACTTCGCCCTTCCGATTCGGCATAAAACTGTAGGTCCCTTCCATTCGTGTACAAATATAACACGCACAACATGAGTGGATGCGAAAAGCTCGGCCTAGGCCCTCCATGGGCTGTTGTGCCATTAAAAGTAAAGTAAGTAAGGTTCTATCGAGCGTACTGTGCGAAAGACTGAAGCCCATCGTCAACAAACTGATTGGACCTTATCAGTGTGGCTTCAGGCCTGGTAAATCCACCATCGACCAGATATTCACACTACGCCAAATCCTGGAAAAGTCCCGAGAAAAACAGATCGACACCCATCATCTATTTGTCCATTATAAAGCCGCCTTCGACAACACGATTAGGGATCACTTGTACGCCGCAATGTCTGATTTTGGTATATCTGCAAAGCTCATTCGTCTTTGCAAAATGACACTGACCAACACCACCAGCGCAGTGAAAATTGGGACAGACCTCTCCGCACCATTTGATACCAAAAGAGGTTTCAGACAAGGTGACTCCCTATCTTGCGACTTCTTTAACCTTATGCTGGAGGAAATAATTGGAGCTGCGAACATCGACATCTCTGGCACTATCTTCTACAAGAGTGTCATGATATTATCATCATTGGCAAAAACGCTCGAGCAGTCAGTGCAGCATTCTCCAACCTGGAAAGGGAGTCTCGTCGTGTGGGTCTAGTGGTGAACGAGGACAAAACGAAATACCTTGTGTCAACAAACAAAGAGTCACGGCGTCTTGGACAAAATGTCACTGTTGACAACTACACTTTTGAAGTCGTCAAGGATTTCGTTTATCTAGGATCCAGCATAAACACCAACAATAATGTCAGCCTTGAGATCAAGCGGAGACTAACTCTTGCCAACAGGTGTTACCTCTATAAGTCCCTCATCCTTCCCGTCCTAATGTATGACGCAGAGACGTGGACATTGACCATCAATGATGAGGGGCTATTAGGAGCGTTCGAGAGGAAGATACTCCGTAAGATCTACGGTCCAGCATGCGTGGACGACGTGTATCGTATAAGATGGAACGATGAGCTGTATGAGCTGTACGCCGACACTGACATAGTCAAGCGTATAAAACTCCAGCGGCTTCGCTGGCTGGGTCATGTTGAGCGAATGGAAGAAAGCGCTCCGGCTAGAAGGGTGTTTTATTCGAACCACGGTGGAGGAACACGCAGAAGGGGACGTCCTAATCTCCGTTGGAAACACCAGGTACAGGGCAACCTGACTGCACTTGGCCTTATCAACTGGCGCCAGCGCGCGCATAGCAGAAGTGACTGGCGGAGCTTTGTGGAGGCGGCCAAGACCGATCATCGGTTGTAGCGCCAGCTAAGTAAGTAAGTAATTATTGTAATAAGCTCTAAGATTTAGTAGTTCATAAATGTGTTCGTTAGAAATGATTTGTATGTGTTGCGTGTTGAGTTCTGTGTATATTTCTTCCAGTTCGTTTGGATTCAATATCAGTTTTGGAACGATGTTAAGTTTTGCTAAGATAATTGCTTCTGCTGTGTGTCAGGTGGTTTGTCAATAACTCTATGTTGTAGTTAAGTTGGTTTAAATATTGTAACTGTAATATCATATCTACATTTGTTCTTGCTCTGTATAGTGTATTTTCTAAGTTCCTATTAAAAAAATTATGTGTTGTTTTTTGTTCTGTATTTATGTGATTTGTAATGTACTTAAATCGTTCTAGCATCTGTAGGTTGAAGCTGGTTTGTGCTTTAAGTGAGTTTTGTACTGATGATTTTTGTTTCTCAATATTTTCTATTCGTCTATTAATCGAATCTGCGTCCTGGGCGTCGATATTCCCTGTAATGAATTTGATTGTGCTCCCTAATCCATTTATTAGTCCCCTTTTCTGTCTGTTGAAGGGTTTTAGTATTTGTAGTTTGTTATATAGCGTTTTTAGTTTTGGTTTTGTTACTTGTAAGTTGTTCTTTCGAATGTTTTGTTTTCCAAATGTCTCCACTCACTGTGCTATTTTATTGATGTTGGTATTATATTCTTCTAGATCTACTATGTGTAGTAGGTTGTTGTAATTTGTTATTTGTTTTGCTGTCCCGAGTCGTAGTGGTATGATTCCGTGGTGGTTTGTTAGGTCAGTTATTTCGAGTTGTTGGGCCCCCGTAGTGTGTATACTAAGGAAATTCTGTGATTAGTAAAGGTGTTTGGAATTGGTTCTTAAAGAGATTCCTAATTGGTTCTTATAAGTTTGTGTTTCCTACTAGGGTTTTTCCTTCTTCGCATGCAAAAATTTTTGTTACTGCGAGATGCGTTTCCCGTGTAATTCTTTGGAAATTTGTCTGGGCTCATTTTATGTTTAATGAATTTTGAGGAAATTGGATGTCGATTTTTATTCTTATGGCCTAAAAGCGTTTAGTTTGTCATTGTCTTCACAGTTATCAGGATGGATGTTGCTGTAACTTTTTGGGTGCAATTTAGTAGCCAGGTATGGGTGAAAGATAAATCACTGGACGTGATAATCGCCATCATGGATTCGGAGTATGATCCGTATGGCGCCCATGGAGGGCCTAGGCCCTCCATGGGCTGTTGTGCCAGTAAAAGTAAAGTTGACAACATCCATCGTTGGAGTTATTTATCGTACATGTAAATTTTTTTTTTTTTTTTTTTTGGAGGGTCTTGTTGACCTATGAAGTCGTTACTGTATTATAGTTATCTTCTGTTTGATGATTTTTTTTTGGGTTTTTTTTTTTTTTTTTTTTTTTGTGAATACTTGTATACATGCTTTGTGGAGTTTTTTATTTGTAGCTGTTATTAGGGTAAGCTTGTTATTAATTTTAGTTTTGTGTTTTGTGAATCGGTTAGTTATTTTATTGCGTCTTTCCTTCCTTTTCCTTTCCTTTCCTTTCTAAATATGCGTTTGTCTGTTTTAAATTCTTGGGCTTCTTCACTATTTATGTTTAAGTTGTCTATTCTATTGCAATTCATTTAGTTTTTTCAGGTAATCGTGCTCTGAGTTGAATGTTATAGTACATTGTTGATGAATTCGGGTGTTCTGCCCTGGAAAAGTTTCTGCGGGGTAAGTTTAGTTGCTGAATGTATCGCGTTGTTGTAAGTGATTAGAGTATCGTTTAGCATATCTTCGTGGTCCAGATCTAATTTGTGTTCTTTTCTTTTAGCTAATATAATTCGGTAGATTTCCGTTAGTGTGGAGTGTAATCTCTCCACTGGTGCGTTGCTTGACGTTTGTTGGAAGGACGTTACATGTAAGTTTGTTTTATATTGATTACAGAAATCTTTGAAGAGGTTGCTGGTAAACTCCGACCCTTGGTCACAGATGATTGTTTTCGGGATGCCATATAGGCATATGAAGATTTTCATTGCTTTTGTTACGGCAATGCTAGTTCTGTTAGGGAGGTTTTGGGCTGAGGCAAACTTCGACGGTTTGTCAATGATTGCCAAGATTTGGTTTTTGTTAAGTGTGTAGATGTCTATGTGTAGTACGTCTAGTGGTTTAGATGGGATCTCGGGTTTTTCGAATTTGGGTTTCGGGGGTTGCCTATCGTATTTGAGTGTTCTGCATTTTTCGCAGTTGTTTATAGTTTTCGTTATAAGTTCCTTCATTAGTGGGAAATAGTAAGTACGTTTTAGGTGCAATAGTGTTTCATTAATGCCTCTGTGGTTGTTATCCTCATGGTAGCTTTTGATTAGTTGTTCTAGATCATCGTTTGATCCGATGTCGGTTAGTTTTGTTGTGCAGCGTAGGATCTTAAAGGTTTTATTGTTTGAAAAATATTTAGAGTATGTGTTTGTACAATTCGAAAGATTTCGTCGATCGTATAAATGGTAGTTAATATGTTGGGTGGGCAAAAGTTCTTTATAATTTCAATTGTTGGTTGTTCGTCGAAATGTGGCCGCCTTACAGTTCTTCTTTGTTTGTTTCGGAAAATTGTCTTTACAGTCATTGGTGGAATGTTTCGATTTCATTATTTGATGTAACGTCGTCAATTTTTATTCTACTTAGTGCGTACGCATTGGTGTTTATTTTACCTTTTTTATAGACTATTTCGTAATCGAATTCTTCTAATCTTAACCTCCATCTGACGAGTTTTGAGTTCGGTTCCTTCAGGCTCATTAGCCATGTTAAGGGTCTGTTGTCTGTAACTATTTTGAATTTTCGACCGAATAGGTATGGTCTGAAGTAGGTTGTTGCCCAAATGATAGCTAACAATTATTTTTCTATTAGTCTATTAGTTCTAAGTTGCGTTTAATTTAGCTTTCTTCAATTTTTCCTTGTTGAGCTTCATATGGAGGGTATTTAATAGTGGAATGATATCTTTCGTTGTAATTTCTAACTGCTTTTTGAATCAACTGTTTGATGGGGATATCTTTATTTGTTTTATATAATATCCGAAATTTTTTTGCAATTGTATTATGCAGTGTTTTTGTATCGACATTTCATGTGTAACTATTAGGCTTAGTAAGATGCAGTTCTTTATTTTCATTGTCTAAAAATTATTTTATTCTAATAGCTTTAAATTCATTATCTGCTACTATTTGCTGTGGTTTTCCTATTTTTGCACAGTGATCCTCTAATTGTTCAATTATCGTTACATGATTTCTGTAGTTAAGTGGATAGGCTGCTCCAAATTTAGAGAATTTATCTATGGTTGCTAAAAATGGAACCCTTTCATTACGTAAGTATCGATATGCATTATTTAATTTTTTGTTGGTGTGTCTGTATACGCGAATTTGTGTTTAGTTGGATTCCTATCGTATTTTACTTTTGAACATATTCCACATTCGCTGTGGCGAAGTGGTAGTGCGTTGGACTGCTACGCAGAGTGTCCGAGTGTCCATTCATGTACAAATATAACACGCACAACATGAGTGGATGCGAAAAGCTCGGCCTAGGCCCTCCATGGGCTGTTGTGCCATCAAAAGTAAAAGTAAAGTACATATTCCACACTGATTGATAACTAATTGGATTAACTCCATGAGTTTGGGATAGTATATTTTATTTCTAATATGTAAGTAAGTTAAGTAAGTTTATATAAGTTTCCTGTATACGTGAGTGCATACTTTCTCTTGACGTGGTAAAAATAAATCTGTTTAACTGCTTCTGCTTCAGTTTCAATATCTTGTGCTCTCATTGTACATTTTGTAAATTTTATTTGCCTATCATTACAAAAAATTTCTATTAATTTTTCCTGAACTACATTGTAACTATGTTCTAATAAATCTGAGAATATTCCAATTTTTCCTTTCGTAATGTATTTTCGAAATATTTCTCCCATGTCGTTAAAATAGCATTCTGCATTGAAAATTATCCTTTTTCAGTGTAAGTATTTTAATTCCTGAACCTTGTCGTTAGATAATATAATTTGTGTTTTATATTTGTTTACTATTTCTTCATTAATATAAAAATGATCTCGTAGATTCTCTCCAGCTGAATGAATTTTTACCATTGATGCATCATCATATTATCTATAATATTTAATTCTGATTCCTGGTCTTCTGAATTTTAAAATCATTTATTTTATTAGGTTCCATACATTCATAATTTTTTGGATTTACGTTATTTTCTTACTTTACTTTACTTTTAATGGCACAACAACCCATGGAGGGCCTAGGCCGAACTTTTCGCATCCACTCATGTTGTGCGTGTTATATTTGTACATGAATGGAAGGGACCTACAGTTTAATGCCGAATCCGAACGGCGAAGTGAAAAGCTTTTCATAGCAATTTTTACTCTTGTAGGTTTGCCATTGCCTGCCAAGAGGTGGTGCCGTGTAGAAAAATTATTTTTTTTACTTTTTGATTTTGCCTGTGCCGAGATTCGAACCCCGGACACTCTGTGTAGCAGTCCAACGCACTACCACTACACCACAGCGGCCACAACGTTATTTTATATCCTGCTTAAAAAATCTGCTACAGGATTCTCTTTTCCTTTTAAATATTCTATGTTGAAATCATATTCACCTAATTTTAATAGCCACCTTTGTCTTGGGGACATACATTTTCCTTTATATTTTGAAAAAGTTTTGTTATTCTATTATTGAATGATATACATCCATCTATTAAATTTATCATTGTATTGAAACAATTAAGTAGATCAATTCCAATGTTATTTTCCCCTTGATTTTAGCGTAAAATGGAAGATTAATTGTACTTTAATAATTTTTTATTTAATTTTAATAGTAAATATTCAGATAAAGAATTTATAAAACTGTATGATTAAATAGTAATTGCATACTTATTATAAAATGGTTTACAATAAATGTAAAAAGAATAAATTACAATAATTTATTTTTCCTAAGAAGCATTTCCGAAATAAGTATTTGGAAAAATATTGTTTTTAGCTGTTTCTGCAGCTACTGGAGAACGGTTAAACCAACTAACATGAACCATAAGTCATTTGAAAGGTATATACTTCGTTTTACCGACAGTATACTGTTTGTACTGAGATTAACAAAATTGTATGACAATTAACATGAATAAGTGACAAATCGAATTTGTTTTCTTCACTTAATTCACTTACTACAACGTCTACATTTTTACACCGATTTTTAGCAAACTTATGCTATATATTTTTGTTATAGAATTATCTTTTACCAGCAATCTTATAAAAAAGTTAAATAATTTTTCAATCTCAATGGAACTTAAAGTAGGTGATTTTCAAAAAAGATTGGAAAATCCGCTTTTCACTCATTTATTAATGAGTGTCATTCTCTTTTTCAGCGACCCGAAATTAGTCTAGGAAACACTTTTCGTTTTGGGTAATTTTTATGAATTTCAAATGAATTTCAAAGACCATAGCTTTTTCTCTTTTTCTTAGTAATGAAACTTTAGAAAAAATATTTAATTAATTCTTATAAAATTAATATTTTTTATTATTAAATAAAAACTAAGCAAAATTAAATACGTAATTATAGAAAATTATATTAGTTTTAACTTTATTTTTCAATCTTTCTCGTATTTCAATTATACCTATACATGTCAGTATTAAAGAAAATGTAATGAAATTTAAATTGCAATTTACATTTAATTTAAAAATTTTGTTTTTTGTTTTTCAAATCCAAAAACAACGTAATTTGGTCGATGTGGCGTAGCGGTAGTGCGTTGGACTGTTACGCAGAGTGTCCGGGGTTTGCATCTTGGTACAGGCAAAATAAAATAACAACAACAAAAATTTTTCTACACGGCACCTCTTGGCAGGCAAACCTACAAGAGTAAAAAATTGCCCATTAGAAGCTTTTCACTTCGCTGTTCGGATCTGGCATAAAACTGTAGGTCCCTTCCATTCATGTACAAATAAAACACGCACAATATGAGTGAATGCGAAAAGCTCAGCCTTTGGCGCTACATGCGGTATGACCGCACTCGACACTGACAAACTGAAATTCATTGTGGTAAACGCATAACAATTGCCACAATGGCTGTCTATGTCTTTATCGGTGTCCTGTGTGAATGCATTCCCTATAATTCTCCCTCCTTCTTCCACCCACCTATCAATCTTCCTTCCATTCAACACAATGCTCTGCATTCATAGGGGCACACCCTGTGTGTTAAACGTGTCAATAAAAACAAAAATGAATGTGGTGTGAAACCATTTGTTAAATATAGAAAGAAAAATACTTTAAATTTTTGTAATACCTGAACAAAAATAGTATATTCGTTGGAGCTAGAACAACTGAAGAAATCACATTTTTAAGAAGCGCAAAATTAAAACAATAAATCAAATCTATGAATTTTTCACGAGCAACTAAGTATGAATATAGAAAGTATAATATTTTTCATAAAATTTAGCTTGCACAGAAAGAACAAAATAAATAATACAATAGTAATAAAGAAAAATTTGTGTATATGTATGTGTTAAATACGGCAAGTTTCAAGTTGGGGAAACTAAAAAAAAGCCAATTCAATCAATCAATTGTACTGACTCAAAATTTGTGTTGTTGTGTTTATTGCCAAACATTGCCGATACTTAAATTACCAAATTGTTGATTTAGGTTTGCAGTGGATGCAACAGCTACAGCAGCATCTGTCGGCGTTTGAAATGCTGGCGCCATTGCATATTTATGCTGCCCATCATGAGGCCGCCAAACATTTAATGTTGCTGGCGGTGGTGATGTTGTTGTTGCAGTTGTTTTGGCGGAGCTACTGCTACCATCATTGTCATGCCGCTGAGTAGAATTTGATTGGTATGCATAAGGTTGGAGGCTGCTGTTGATTGAGAAGTTTGTGTTGGCTGACCGGTAGCCATAATGCCTCCACTGCTCACGTTGCCAGGTATAATATTCAGTATGCCACGGCCAATTGATTGCTGGCCAAACTGCTATAAACAATTTCGCATGCTTTGAGTATGAATATTTTAATGTAGATAATGATTTTGTAGAGGGCGTTGCATGCATTGGAAATGCAAACGATCAAAATGAAGTTAATCCAGATGTAGCACACTTGGGATCAGAGAATCAGCAAACTGATCTACATAGATAAGACTTATTGTTTGCATAAATTAACACATAAAAAACAAAAATTTAAAGTCATGTTTGTCTACATTATAGGTATAATTTGCCATATGCACCGGGCGAGCGAACCAGATAGCTTTTTATGTTTGTTCGGAGTCTATCGGCCTGTGTAAACGGTTGCCCGAATGAAAAGTTATTAGTTAGAATTTCTACGCGAAAGAATCTTCATTCGTTCAGGCGGTCTAAACGTAGCATAAGGTAGCTCAGACACAACAAAGAGTAGCTCAGCATAGCACAAAATTTGTGAAACTTAATTTTATACTAAACACCGCACATTGCATGCAGTGGAGACAAACGTTACCGTTTTGAGCTTAAAATCTCGAATAGGAATCGGAACATTCGCCATTGGAGAATGAGAAGCACTTTTGAAGCATTGAAAACTACACGGAGTTTTGTAGTTACTTTCGCAGGCCGAATCACAGCATGGTGTGGTAAATAAAATGGGAGATATTCCTTTAGTACTTCGTCATAATCGGTTTTCAGGTCAACCCTTATTTTGGAGATAAGTTCTACTTTCGTGTAATGTGTAGCTATGTGTTCTCTAACTGAACCACTGATAATACAGCTAAATAAAGTATTCTGTGCCAATAAATTACCACTCATAATTTTTCCTGGAAGTCCTCTGCGTCCAACA
This sequence comes from Palloptera scutellata, assembly GCA_958295655.1. Taxonomy (NCBI): domain Eukaryota; kingdom Metazoa; phylum Arthropoda; class Insecta; order Diptera; family Pallopteridae; genus Palloptera; species Palloptera scutellata. The sequence continues at coordinate 30,715,065 of OY282451.1, forward strand.
AAATCTAGCGAAACACGGAACTCATCCGTCGTTAAGTTTGAGTAGAGATCCAAATGAATGGCTTTCGTGGAAAAGCATACAAATACGGCTACGTATCCTTTAAGAAAGGTAGAAGACCGTAAGAGGGACGCGCTTATTTGAAATGGTCCAGCTCCAGTCCACTCCTGTGGTAGCAAATGGGATTGATACACTACTTCAAATATAAAAGAGAATCCTCTGGAATGGTGATAGGATGTCTCTCGTCATACACTATGTCCTTCTACATAGTTCCCAAGTCTGCGGTTTTGTCTGCACTAGAAACATGTCACCATGAAGTTTTTCCAACATTTTGGAGAATCAGGGAAGTTCGATTGGAAACGTAATTCTTCTATGTGTGAGGAGGTTTTTCCAACCATGCCAGCACAATCTGAGAATCGCACCATAAGAACAAGCTAGCTTCATTAAATCTAAGGTGGGATCGGACAAAAGTTACTAACTTTGAGAGCAGAACAGCTCCACATAACTCTAAGCGTGGTAGGATTACCGTTCTTATGGGTGCGACCTTTCCTTCAGCAACTAAGAGATGTGCTGAAGAAGAGGTACGGAGATAGAGAGTTGCACAATACGAATCCCGAGAGTTTTAGTAGAACTTGTACTTTGAAACCGTAGGAAATCGGAATCTAATAGATCTTCTACTAGGATATTTTCTAATATGGCAGGATGGTTAGCTATGATTTTTCTCAGAGGAAATCTAGCTGACCCAAGAGAAAGAATTACTTGAGACAGTGATTCGATAGCTGTGTCTACGTCATGGCCTCCAGAAAGGATGTTATCGACATATGTATTTTCCACTAGAATTTTAGCCGCGAGAAGGCACTGATCCTTTGTATCTTTTGGCAACTGATAGAGAGTTCTGATGGCTAGATACGGTGCGGAATTAACTTTATTATTTTGAGCTTAAAATCTCGAATAATGAGCTGCGAAATAGAATTCGCTGGAAACCTTGGTCCTCGTTATGTACCAAAAATTGTCTGTTCATCTTCTCACAACTCCATTGAAAATGAATCGGAACATTCGTCATTGTAGCATGAGAAGCACTAGGTCTGGTTGAAGAGTGGGATCAATATAGAGAACATCGTTAAGAAAAATTCTTGAGCTGGTAGGTTTTGAAGCATTGAAAACTACACGGAGTTTTGTAGTTACTTTCTCAGGACGAATCACAGCATGGTGCGGTAATTGAAATGAGAAGTATTTTCCAATGGAAATAACTTCTTGATATTTCATATTTGCATATGATCGAGAGTGAGATATTCTAGTACTTTGTCATAAAAGATTTTCAGGTCAACCTTTTTTGCAAACTGAGCTCCATTCCAAGAAATTGTTAAAGTGCAGTGGCGCTTGAATGACCTAAAGCTTTAGTTTTGGAAAAACTAAGCTGACAACGACTATCTGAATTACGTTTCGTAATAGAACAGTATAAATCCTCACAAGCGTGATCTTCAGGCGAGAGTGGAAGAGCTTGTGTTGAAGTGCAGTGGCGTTTGAATGACCCAACGCTTTAGTTTTGGGAAAACTAAGCTGACAACGACCATCTGAATTTCGTTTCGTAGTAGAAAAGTATAAATCCTCACAAGCGTGATCTTCGAGAGTGGAAGAGCTTGCTGCCAGAATTGCTTTAATTGGGAGCTAAGCAATTCATTGCAGATTGGTTCTAGTTGCGTGGAAATGTAGCTACGTGTTTTCTAACTGAACCACTGATGATCCAGCCAAATATAGTATTCTGTGCCAATAAATTATCACATATGTTCTTTTGCAATCATAGAAGGATTTGGGTGAATAAATCACTTCCGATTACTACATCAATTTCAGCAGGAATATGGCAATGTGGATCACCGAGATTTAAAGTTGCTAACCGCTGCAAGTTAAACCTTCTGATTGAAAACTGGAAGAATCTTAGTTAACTGCGAAAGAACTATAGCCCGAGCATATATTCTTTAGTTAGTTTTGTGTACAACTAGCGTGAAATAACAAAGTCGATTATAATTTTGAATAATTCTACCTCCCATACCTGAAATTTCGAACAGGGGAACTTTTGAGGAAATAAAAGTTCTTTGCGACCATTGGTCAATCAATGCACGGACTTTGAATAATTGCCCTAAATAATCAATGGGAACCATTGTTGTGGGAAGTAAGACCGTGTTTTCATTGTTGAAGTAAAGCACTTGAACTTGCGCTGTATTTGCAGAACAAGGAAGTTCCATGTTTTCTTGCAATTGAGGTGTTGCAGTTGTAGCATGAGTGGTAATCGTTTGAGATCTACTAATGAATTTTGGAGTTTACGTCTTTGCTGTTATGTGAAGCAGGGAATGATGCTTTCTTTGGTAATAGTCACACGAAAAATTTCTCGGACAATCCTTTCTCATGTGTGTGAAAGCAAGACAATTTTCACCGATTATTATCTCTTATGAAGTTAATTCGTTCGTGTACCAAAAGGTTTTTAAATTTAGGACAACTCTTCATGGCATGAGCGACATTACATAGACGATACGTATATATCCTTTTGGGTTCAGCCACAAAGGTGTGAATTTGGCTAACAGCCTTCTTCTGAGGAGTGTTTTGATTAAAAACATTTAGCTTTTGCTTATCTGGATGTATTCTGTTGAGTCATTCTACTGCTTCGTATCTACTTGTCAGGAAACTAACTTTTTTTTTATTGATTCATTCAAAAATTACAAAACTATAACACTAAAAAAAATAAAACAAATTTCCTAGAAACATTTAAGGAAGATTTTCAAATAAACTGAAGGAATTTGGAAAAAGCAAATTATATAAGAGTGGATAAAATTAGTTTGAACAAAATGTTGTAATTCGTTTTAAAAAATTATAATCTAATCTACATACGGTACATACTATTTATGCATATCGTACCTTACCTAATACCATAAACTAAAAAAAATGAGAAAAACTGTCAAAAAATTATCTAAAAGTGGAAAAATAAGTAGGACCAACATTTTTCAACACGTGGTGAAGAAGTATAACCTAATCTACTTAATTATATCTCACCATATTTAATAAACTATAGAAATTTAAGATAACCTATCAAATAATTATCTAAAAGCAATAAGTTGAAATAAGATTTTACAAGTGGTCATATAACCTAACCTTGTTAAACAGTCACGGTCACATCATGGGCACAAGTTGTTGTTGCTTCAATATAAAACGAAAAATTGAGACAGGGAGAAACTACTTGTTGAGAACCCCCCACATGATCTGTTTTTTGCGGGTACGTCGTTTTGCATATATATACATACATATATTTTAAGCACTTTCTTATAATTTGTATGCGCTTATCCCTCCAAAATATAATTTTTTCGCATATGCGTTACCAAATTTTAGCTCTTCTAAACTATGTTAATATTATTCAGTTTATTTTTTTTTTTTTAATTTTATTAAGTTATTTCACAAAGTGTTGATAGCAACCAAAGCAGTAAAAAAGTAATACAAGAATGTAAAAACGCATAACATATTTTGGGCACATAGTAGAATAAACAAAAAGTGGCATTGCCCTAAACTATCGCACTATATCTCGTTTACCTACATATATATATAATTTCGTTAGCTACACTTAATTTATTTTGTGCGGCAAATACAACGAGTCTGCCTGTATGATCGTAGCAGCGACTGAAAATTCATCAAATCTAATAGACACATTTACAACAATTGTCATTAAACTGAAATAGCGACTGAGTCGACAACAACCCCACAGTAACACTTATCACGACTGAACCAGCAACTACCGCTATCACAGCTTTCACCAATTTCTGCAGCATCGGTAAATCTATCATAGGACTTGGAGAGCGGCTTTTGAGGAGAGAACAATGCTGAAACAATGGTTCGTTGTACTACAGTAGAACTAACGCTGATTCTTTTCGTTATTAATTGGAGAGTAGTTGTTTTTTAAGTTTTAATCTGGTTCAAGAGATATTTAAAAAAATTGTATTAAAAATTAATTTGGCAAAAAAACGAAATTTTGATTTCAAGAGCTGTCAAGTTATGACTACAAATACATTTCACGGTAAGTGTTCTTCGAAATTTTTTTTCTGTCAGCTTTAGTCACCAAGACAAGAAAAATTAGTCTTGTAAGAAATTTAATTGTTTGGAAACTAAGAATACTCCATAAAAGTAATTTACCGTTTCGAAAAGCTTACTTCAAACCTTTAGGACAAAATGTTAAGTATTTAAGGTTAAGGGTGTCCTATAATAGGACATACTAAGGCCAGTTTGGCCCGTTTTAATACCAAGGCTATTTCCACAGATACCCTAATCTTCATTATAACCTAAGTGGTTAACTAATGATGTCAGCGAAATCAACTGAAGAAACATTGAAGTTGAACCATTTTGTAGTTTTGATAAACTTGTCAGCTATATTGCTGAAGAAGTGTTGAAGAGAATATGGAAAATAGTTTCGTCCTCCTCCTCATCGAGACAGCTCCTGCAGAAGCCATTTGCGCTTAGCTATTTGCATGCCTACTTATCAGACAATGCCTGGTTATTACTGCTACTATGTTACTAATAGAAGATCTATTTAGGATGGCCAAATTTTTTTTGTTTGGGAGCAAGTATTCTACCTTCTGTTAGCTATGGCAATCATTTGGCTATATATTCAATTCGCAGGGAGCTATAGGCACTCTTGGGTCTTGGACTTCGTGAAGAGTTGGGCCTGTTATGCCTAGCCTTGCTAGCTCATCGGCTTTTAATTACCTGGAATTTCACTATGACTCGTTTAGAGATGGGCGACATTTAGAGACTACTTTGGAGATAGTGATTACACTGTTAAGTGACTTAATGGCTGCTTGGCTGTCAGTGAAAATATAAATATTATAAGGTGCATTTCAATTGTTCAGCTATTTCTTTAATTGCCGATACCTCTGCCTAAAACACGCTGCAGTGGTGAAAAATGTGAAATGATAATTGAATTTCCAGATTATTTTCAAAGATGCCTCCTCTCACCCTGCCGTTCCCGGGCTGAACTACCCTCTAGACCATTTCTGTCTGGTAGCTGATAAATTTGTTATTGAAAAAAGTCTTGCCAGAGTGTAGGATTGAGCTATTCGTATCTAGCAGTATCCAAGAATATGCGTAGCTGGAGTGAGCTTTTAGTAAAACTCTGTTTAACCTTATGGCCGCAGTTTTTGCTGCATATGTACCCGTAAGATCAATGGGAAGTAAGTGGAGCATGGTTTCTAGGACTTTGGAAGGTATAATCTTGAAAATTGCTGGTATGGCAGACAAAATTCTTGAAATCACAACTTTTCGTCAAATTATCGAATTGGCAATGCCATCTATGGTAAGTCATCTCAATCCTACGAAAATAAGGAGTTGATCAAAAATTTTTTGTAATTTTCAATTAATCGTGGCCGATTTCAAAGTCGCTATAATTCCTCTTGTTCTAATAATAACAAGTCTAACAGTCTATATTGATATTATCACTTCAATTTCAACACTATGGCACGCAAATGTACCGAAGCTTGTAAATTCAAAGCAAACACTTCCGAAATAGCGACGGCAGAAATGGCTAACGTAGAGAGCTTTTCTTTGAATTTTCGATCGCCAAAACAACAGAAAATTTTTGATTGATACTGAAGCTGACATTTCTATATTTTCCAAATCATATTTTGGAAGAAAAAGTTCAGCTGATTTTTACTACGACGTTCTAGTTGACATCAAACGCAAACAGCTCATTGACTCAAATATAAAACGTCAATTGCATCTATCAACTCTCCAACTATCAAGGCATGAGCATAATCAATAATTCAATCAATTTCTTCGACATTTTCAATAATTATAGAGATCCCATGCAACCACCATCATTAAAAAATTCAACAACTTAAAATTCAAACGCCGTCCATCAAATCATTATATCGGTCAGCCAGTTTTTCCTCAAGCACGTCGCTTACTGCTAACGATCGTCAAAAAACTGAAATTATTACACCATTCGACTTTTTCGAATTTAATTATACGCCATTCGATCTTCGTAATACGTCGCAAACATTTCAACAATACATTTCAATGCCTTACAAAATTAAAGAAATCCTAAAACGGTAAAATGCAAACAAATGGAAAGCGTCGATGGTATTCTTGATGACTGTGGTTGCGTGCGTTTTACGATTTGGTGTTGTCTTCTAAATAGGTGTTTGCTGAGAAAGCAGGTGTGAGTCGATCAATGCTTATGTTCGTTTTTCGTCCTCGTATCGACACTGTGAAGAACTTTGTAGTCCGATTGAGTACGGAATACGGCCATCGTACGGCTGCGCGAGTGATGGGGGGACAGAGTCGTTTCGCACAAATACGTGTGTTGCTGCATTCAAGGCTGGGGACACAAATGTTTTCGGCGTTGAGTGATGTGTTGTTTGAGTACGGCGTAGCTTTTGCATGGCCTTTCGAAATTGTGACACGGTCTCGCTGGTGGCTTCCGTTGTTGTAGCGGAGTAGAAAAATTCTCCTGGAACTCTTAATGTACAACCATATACAAGCATTTATGTCGGGTTTAAAAGCAACTCGTAAGCCTAGTAAAATCGATGTTAAATGATGTACTGCTTTAAAACTTCTGTGCCATCGTTCGATCATGCCATTGGACTGGGGATGGTATGGTGTGGAGATGTGTTGTACCGATTGCTGTGATCAATTCGGTAAATATGGCAGACTCAAATTGTATACCACGATCTGATGTAACACGCGCCGGGACCTCAAATCCAATGTGAAAAAAGCGCCTTTGCAACAGTTTCGGCCGCCATATCCGGCATTGGCGCCACTTCTGGCCAACTTGTGTAACGGTCGATGATGGTCAGGCAATATCGCTGTCCTTTGCACAATAGAAATGGACCAACGATGTCGATATTTATGTGTGAGAAGCGTTTTCTTGGAACTCATACTTTGCTGGAGTCGAAATTGTATGACGATGGATTTTACTTCTTTCGCACGATTCGCAATTGCGAACAAAAAGAGCTGCGTCCTTTTTGATACCTGGCCAAACGAACCTACTAGTCATTAGTTTAACAGTGGCAAGTGCACCTGGATGTGATAAACTATGTAGCTTTACCATTATCTCCTTTCGAAACTTTAGAGGCACGTATGGTCGAATTTTCGAAGTAGACGCGTCAGATATTAGCTGTGTTTTACTGTCTGGATTAAATATATTTTCTAAAACGAGTGAAGTAGATATAGTAGTGGTCGCTGTGGCATAGTGGTAGTGTGTTAGACTGTTCCAACGCAGTGTACAGGGTTCAAATCTCGGCACAGACAAATTAAAAAATAATAAAAAATTCTGCACATTACCACCTCTTGGCAGACAATGGCATACAACTGTAGGTTCCTTCCAGTCATGTACAAATATAACACGCACTCCATGGTAGAAGTAGATATAATACCTGATTCGTTAAGGAGTCGAAAGCGTAAACTAAAGGACCATGATCTGAGATGATGTAACATCTACGACCTTCGATCATGTATCGAAAGTAACACACACCCTGATAAACGACTGCCAACTGTGGTAGCATTTTCGCTAACATCCGCCACGCGGTGTTTCGATAGCTTTAGCTCTTACGTAATCAAACCTGTCATTTTGTGGTAATGATGCACTGACGCCAGTCAACTGTGCTGTACGTTTGGGTCTAATGCCGCTAACACTGTTGCCGTTTTCTGCTTATCGATAGAAATACCTGATGCTGCAAACCAAAAATGGTACTTTAGATAACTGTGAACGGTTACAGAGTACCACATATACATCAACGATATACATATGTATTACTTCAAATGACGAATCGGAACATAAACTCCATCTAGAAATTCTTCTTCAGCGATTACAGATTTTTAACGTCTAAATCAATCTTGCCAAATGCGATATTGGAAAATCAAGAGTCCTATTTCTGGGTCACTCAGTCAGTGCTGAAGGCGTGATTCCACCATAAAAAAGCATTCGAACTTCATAATTTTCTTGCTTTAATGAACTTCTATCGTTAAAGTCATAATTACGGGGAAAAAAAGAAGGATCAATCTTTTGTCATTTGAAACGATGATGCAAATCATGCATTCGAAAAATGCAAACGTGATTTTGCAGATGTTGCGTACCTGGCTCATCCATTAACTGGTGCTTAACTCGTTGTAAATGTTAACGCAATTGGCTTCGCATTTGGTGCATAGATCAACTGATCTACAACACGTGGTCGCTGTATCGTAGTGGTATTGCGTTGGACTATTACGGAGAGTGTCCGGGGTTCAAATTTCCGGACAGGCAAAAATCGAAAAGAAAAAAACAAGTTTTCTAAACGGCACCTACGGATTTCGCCAGTCAACGCTGTTCTATGATGAAGAAACTGAAACCTGTTAGTACTTCGAATCATTCCAAGAATCAGTATTATGTACAAAAACAACTCACGGATTGCACACAAGTTTTTATTCGCAACCATCGGCTTGCAAAGCGCCTTACGTCGGTCCATACAAGGTAATGGATCTAATAATTTAGTGGTAGTGGTCGCTGTGGCATAGTGGTAGTGTGTTAGACTGTTCCAACGCAGTGTACAGGGTTCAAATCTCGGCACAGACAAATTAAAAAATAATAAAACTTTCTGCACATTACCACCTCTTGGCAGACAATGGCATAAAACTGTAGCTTCCTTCCACTCATGTACAAATATAACACATAACAAATAATATATATTAGTTGTGAGCAAACAAAAAACCATCTCAATCGGCAGATTAAAGGCGACGAGGAAAATACTTCTACCAAATCAACAAAAATCGTCGAAAATAACCATGTACTTCCAAAGCAACCACAACAACCAAAGCAAACAAGATCAGACAGAATCATCCAGTCAACGAAAAGATTTGTTCACTTCCTAACATTAGCAAGTCACTGGTGGGGGAGTATGTGGCAATAGCATTGACTAATACTGGGAATACATAAATTCTAAGATTTTCATATAAAAATATATTATATAAGCAAAAAAACAAACAGTTTCACTTTAGCCAACACAAATCATAAAAATATTTAAAAAAAATTAAATTGAAATATGAAAATATTTAAAAATATAAAATTGAAAAATCAAAAATAGAAAGTGGAAACACAAAATCCACACACCATAAAACAGTGTGGATCTGAGCCAAAAAACTACTTTAGGTTCAAAGCCCTATCTGCTTCCAATCTTGGAGGAGTTTTGTTTTCAGTTTAGTTTCCAGTGTAGTATGAAGCCTAAGTATTTGGCTTGCTCTGCAGGAAACATTGACACTCCCTTTAGTGCAGTTCGGTTCAAAAGAGGGAATCTTATGATTTCTTGTGAACTAGTCACAAAGCTAATGTGGAGACACCTCTCTCCACATTAGCTATGGGCCTCTACTTGCTTAGGGTCTCTTCCAGAAATAAGAAAAATTGGTTTACGACTAGGTCTCAGAGACGCGGTGAGAGGACACCACCCTGGGTCGGGACCGGCCTATTGGTTTTTAATACTTCGGCTTGCAGTGTGACGCCTTGCCTTCTTTAGGAATAAAGACAACATTTACCTCTCTCCATTTCAGTGGAAAGAATGAGAGTTTTGAACAGGCTTTGAAAATGGTTTCTAGTAAGGGTAGCATTATATCAGAAGATATTTCCAGTTCAGCAGGAAATATATTGGTCTGGTCCCGGTACCTTAAATAGTTTAAAACTTTGGATAGTTCACTTTATGCTGTTGACAATGATAATGATGGTGTTGGCTAAACTTGTGGAGGTTGCGGGAGGTGTCTTTCCATTTTCATATACAGGTGTGCAAGCCGGGAACCTTGCTTGTCTCGGAGGTCTCCGCAATGATACCAATGAAGATCCCCCAAGAACACCTTTGCGCTTTCGTAACTTCTCTTTTAAAGAATCGGCAGTTAGTTTTGTAGGTTGAACAGTCATTGGTTCGTTTACCTAGATTAAATTGTTTACTTTCCTCTTTCCTTAGGGCCGATATTACTACTGTCCACCATGGTAATTTTAACTTCCCTCTTGTATTACTAGGGAAGCATGCACAATCAATAGCTTCATTGTAGGATTTTTCTCGGACCATAATTCCTGGAATACAAATAATTTATTAGGACAGTTTTGTATTTTTCCCGCGACACTTCAATTTTTTACAATGTGTGAGTAGTAGTCCGTCACAAGAGTGATGTCAAGCAATTCTTTCCTGTTAGAAGATTTGCTCGCACACAATGTTACATATTACTAAGTTAGTACTAAGTATATAACTAAAAAGAGACGCACCTCGTGGGTTACCGTCTGGACTTCTCCAAATAGTTTGATGAGCGTTTGTGTCGGCTCCGATAACTACTGCTAAGCGTCGTCTCTTTGTCCCTTCGATGACCTACTTCAGGTTTTGTAGATGGAGGTAGCCCTGGATAATCATGAGGAGGTAGGAGGAAACCAACTAGATTGTCTGAAGTTGGAGTTCCACGCCAGAACCGTTATGTCCTTGTTACATAATTTGGACAAAGTAAAATTATAATAGTATTCTGAATTAATATACATGATCGGGGTTTACCTTCGCCTGATGTGTAGACTAACCTGAAGATTTTATGCCTTAATGCATAAATCCTGCTTCCAACAACCCAGGGTTTTTGAATTAGAGCAATGTCTTCGCATTCCTGCCCAAGGTAAACGTTGCCTCTTAGAGGTTAGCTGTTTTCGCATTCAGCTACTGACTTTTGGGCCAACTCTAGCTTCACTAGTTCCTTCCTAGGGATTGCGAAATAAAGAGAAGGGAACGGGAGGTCCACCTCTACTGTCAGCATGGCCACGGTGAATCACTGTAACTAAGCCCCTACACCACGACAAGGTCTACCCCGTAGAGGAATGAATATGTTCATACATCATAAAAACGGCTTATTCTCTGTATTGGTGTGTTTGATGAGTTGGCTCCACCTCTCTAGATAGTTATTTTTTCGGTTATATTGTTTCTGCTGTTTATTTATTTTGAATAAATAATAGAAGTTCAGTGATCGAACCTGTGTTAAAAGCAAATTATTATTGAGTCAAGACCATTGTGGTAACGATCTGCTAGTCTGTTTTGCCGTTCGACAAAACCGAACGGCATAACATTTTCAACCATACGTTTATGGCATTAATTTCACTGTAAAGTCAGATCACCTTTGGTTTAACTTTTAAATATGAATAATCCGTCATCTAAACTCTTTAGAATAAGACTCGAATTAGAGGAACATAATTTCACTATCGAAAACATAAAAGGAAAGACCAACGTTGACGTTTATGCGCTCTCGAGTACTTCCATCATGCCATTGAGAAATACTAACAATCATGTATTAGCTGTGACAACTCGTAGGATGACTAAACAGGAAAGCTTTTCGCATCCACTCATGTTGAGCGTGTAATATTTGTACATGAATGGAAGGGACTTACAGTTTAATGCCGAATCCGAACGGCGAAGTGAAAAGCTTTTCATAGCAATTATTACTCTTGTAGGTTTGCCATTGCCTGCGTGCCGTGTACCACTACGCCACAATGACCACAAAGGGATGACACATTTTTAAAATAATTTTTTGTAATAAAAAGACCATGGCAATGACTTTTTACAATCGTTAGAAATTCTATTAACAAACCCAGGAGATAGGTGGTACTCGACAACGACAAAAAACAACAACTTATGACGATTTACCACAATGATCAATTACTCGGAGGACATTACGGAATTAAAAAGTTATATGCAAAAATCAAAACCAAATATTATTGGTAAAATATGAAGCTGTTAGAAAAATATAGAGTTAACCAAGTAAGGTCAGAAAGTAAAGTAAATTTAGTTTCCAATCCGACGCTAAATAAACCATTTGCTGTAGATACAATATGTCCATTGCCTGAATCATATTGTGGTAACAAGTTCGCTCTTACTTTAATGTGCCATTTAACATATTATTATAATAAATATTTACTAGTTACCATAACAAAACTGCCACAACTTTTTAAAAGTTTTGTGCTGGTTTTTAGCTCAATGAACTCAATCAAATCTGATTTAGTGACTGATTTCAAAAATGAAACTTTATCTGAATTAAGGAAACTTTTATGTTTCAGGAATGATTTTTCAGCATCGCATCACCATGAAACTGTGCCTACCGTGGAACGAAATCAAAGCGTGTTCAATGAATATCTTCGTGAATATTGAAACGGAAATATTTCCGTGATAGTTTTTTCTGTTCTGATCTTAGTCAAATTAATAATTTTTTTAATAAATGTAATCGCGTTTTAAATTTGATTAATTTAAGCAATTCAATTAAATATAAGTTGGAAGAAAACATATTTTCGATTACCTCCGCGGATATGCACCGCTCGTGCTTCATGTTGAGTTTTACGAATTTTTTAAATTGCCTCAGATTAATAACACACTAAACGTTAATTTTAATGCTTGTAACTTCGATGCACTTAGTTCAATTATTGAGAGTACTGATTGGAGTAGTAAATTTGACAGCAATGACACTGCTGCTTCTTTTGATATTTTCTGTCTTGAAATTAACAATGTGTCGAGAAAATGTACCTTTAGCACGGCCAAAAGTATACAAATTACCATGATATACAAAAGAGCTAAAGAAATTGAAAAATTTAAGAAACAAGTTTTTTAATAATGATAAAAACAAATATGTATTTTATATGAAGGAGTTCGTTGTTCTTGAGAAGTTTTTGAATAATAATTTCATCCTAAGCTTTGAATATAGAATAAAATGTAATCCAAAATCATTTTGGCAGTTCTTAAAATCAAAACAAGGGCAATCTGATTTTCCTTCCATGATGACATTCAATTGAAATTCGTCAAGCTCCATGGCTGGTATTACCAACCTTTTCGCAACATTTTTTATGTCATACTTTGACACTGATACTTTCTCTACTTATAGTTCAGATCTCGATAATCTAGATTCGTCTTTAAATTTCGAATCCCTAAGCATTACTGAAATTAATGTTTTGAAAGGAATAATGAAATTGAAGCCGTCTGTAAAAGCTAATTGTGATGCCTTTTCTGCTTTTCTTTCTAAAAAATGTTCTTCGACACTTTGCTTTCCCTTGTGTCATATATTTAATCTTTCTTTATCATCAGGCGACTTTATAAAAATATGGAAAATACTTAGCGCATATTACCCCAGTTTTTAAAAATGGAAGTAAAAATGTTATTTCGAACTATCCCCCTATTTCAAAACTTTCAACGGTGTCTAAACTTTTTGAAATTGTGGTAAACGAACATTTGGTTTTTCCCCTCGCAAGAATTATATCTCCCTATCAACATGGATTTGTGTCTGGTCGGTCTACAACCACAAACCTGGCTGCTTTTATGGAATACTGCTTCTAAGCTTTTGAAGATAAATGACACCATCTATACTGACTTCTCCAAAGCTTTTGACAAAGTTTCACATCATATTCTTCCGATAAAATTAGAAAAATTGGGCTTTAATTCCACTCCACTCCACAAGCTCTTGCTTGTTATGTAATATAAATGTTTTTGTCCCAATCAGAACTACTCGCCAAAATAAGTCGGAAATTGAATTAGATTTTTGTATGCCTAAGGAGATGTTTAAAAGTATAATTAATAATATTCGAGACTGCGATGAAATCTGTGCTGTAAATACAGTTCGACAGTCTTAGTGAGTGTGAAATAATAATAATTATGAAGCAATTTTTAAGCGTTTTGCTAGTGTGAATTTAATAAAGTTGTAATAATTTGTCTTTAACACAATCCAGTGATCAAACCTTTTTAATACCAAGATCTTTACGCAAAATTTTCCATAAAGTGGATTGACACAAACTTGATTGTTGAGCAATCACACATTTCACACATGCCATTCTCGAAACAGTGGCGTGGTTGGTAGTGCGTTGTCTTGCTACGCAGTTTATCTGGGGTTCAAATCCCGACACAGCAAAATCAAAAAGTAGAAAAAACAAGCTACACATTGTGCATTTATTTACAGGCAAGAGTTGAAGAGCAGGACTTAGCCTGACGATGAGGCTCTCCAAATATATATATTTGGCATACACAAATGAGAAAGAAAGAGGCAGTGACACAGGCATTAACAGATCCGATTCCCATAAATAACTGTCTCAAGGTCCTTACATATATAGCTAATACAACGACAGTCAAATAGCCTAAATATTCACGGAAAGCTGGACAATAAACAGCACCAGTTATTGGGAAAGTCTCAAAACGAATAAACATAAGCAACACTATGGGCAACACTGGCTATGAAATCCTTAAGCATCATGCTCCGAAAACCCTCGTTAAAACTACAAAGGGCGGACAAGTACCTCTAAAGCTTTTAAACCTAATACACCAACCATCGTCGAAAAAGTAGCGATAATTAGGCAGTACGAGGAGGTTACGGCCATAATGAACTGTGAGGTGAGCCAGTTGAATGAATCTGCTGCTAACACACATTCTAGATCACCGTTAAAAGGGCAAATGCAGGAATGAACCGGTAACCCAGATCTTGCCACTAATGCTGGAGTGCCGCATGGTTCGGTCCTCTCCCCTACCCTTTTCCTTTTCTTCATTAATGACCTTCTGGCATTTACTCGTTTGCATAAACAGCACCATTTCTCATTCATATAGCTGTTCAATACGCCCAAACTCTTTGGAAATTGAGAAGAAAAGGATTGTTATGAATGACTCGATCAATAAAGATCTCCACTCAATCTCCGAGTGGAGTCTGACGAATAGAGCTGAGTTCAATGCGCGTAAGACCCAATGTTGTCTACTTCTACCCCATCCCTAGATATGGGTGGGGTAGATATTGCAGAGACAATGTGATGTTCATACGAACAATCACATTTTGACGTGTTGAAAGAAGCAGCCAAGTGTCTCGGCTTTAGGCGGTGTAAAAAATATTTCACTCCGACTGATCTCTGCATGATCTACACCATGGGCTGGAGCTTCACGAACGCAACTGAAGCTCCTGGACCGTATCCAACATCGAGCGATAAAGCTAGTAGAAGACAATGAAGTTTCCAGCTCTATTTTGTTGTTGCAAATATTGGAGAAACATGTGGTTTGCGTCACCTGAGATGCGCAAGTTGATGGCCGACAGATCGTATTTTCACCAGAACTACACTAAAAGCAAGCGGAATTCACGCCTTCACGCCTTGGAATAAGCTCCCTACAAATATTTTCCCCGATTATTATGACGCATTCAAATTTAAAGCAAACGCTCATAACTATTTCTCTCTTCTTCTGCCTCTCACCTATCAATCATCCTTTCAATCAACACAATGCTCTGCATTCATTGGGGCCTGTTGATTGTATCAAAAAAAAAAATATTATTATGCTTATTTAATGTTGTAACAGTGTTATGACTCTTTTCTTTTGTTATTTTAAGTATTCTAAATTTCCTAAATTTGTCTATCGTCATCGTTCAGAATTCCGAAAAGCAAAAGTACAAATCTCCACCTGCGTTAACCAGGCCCTGTTTTCTATTATTTTCATTATACCATATTGTTTTCGATTTAATTGTCACTATTTCTGAGCCCTTGTGTTTCTTAAATTTATTATCGTTTGAAATTAGATGATTGTTTTACCTACTTAGTTGGCACTACAATCGATAATCGCTCTTGGCCGCCTCGATAAAACTTCGCTATGCACTTTCAAGAAAAGAAGCAAGTCTTTTTATTTTTGTGTCTAAGCAATTGATATTTTTATTCATTTTCTTAAATTTATCCTGCACCTTTAAGAATATTCGCATTTGCTAAAAGACTTTGAATTCACTCAAGCTAGAGTGACTTTTATTACAGCTGATTTTACAGCGAAAGCAGTAAAATAACGAAAAGCAAAATTTAATAAATAATTTTTAATTCACCAATTGTAAACATTCGATATTAACTTAAAATATTAAAATACGCTGTGGAGCTACACTTGGTTGCTCCACTTTATTTGTATTGTAAGGCCAAGTGCAGACAGGTCTCCAACTTATGCGTGCTCTCCACTGTAGCTCGAATAAAACTCCCTTCTAGCCAGAGCGCCTTTACCCATTTGCTCAACATGACTCAGCCAGCGAAGCCGCTGGAATTTTATGTGCTTGACTGTCAGTATCAGCGTGCAGCTCATACAGTACAAGGTTCCATCTTATTCGATACACATTGTTCATGCATATTGGACAATAGACCTTAGAAGTATTTCTCATCATTGATGGTCAATGTCCACCTCTCAGACCCATACATCAGAACGGGTAGGATGGGAACTTATAATGATCGACTTGCCTTATTATTTTCAATTATTCATTGTTCAATTATTAATTGGTTTTTCTGTGATGCGAATGAAACTAGTACTTACTCTCATTTTCTGCACTTTGTACCGAATCGTTCATTAAAATTTATTAAAATTTCATCTTTATCATCTGTAGTTACTCTGCTCAAACATTCAGCTACTAGATCCTTTCCTTTTATATACCATATTCGATGTCAAAATTTAATTTGTTCGATTAATTTAATTTTCCAGCGCTGTAGCTAGTAATTGATTTTTTTAATTATTTACCCATACTCGTGGTCTGTGTTCTGTTAACTCGAATTCGTAGCCAAAAAGATATGGCCGAAAATATTTCGTTATCGCTAAGGCTAAGGTTATATTCAAAGTTTACTCGGCGAACACCATGCAATTGTTGTTGCCCGAACACGATAAAAAGAGCTTTTACTCACTCTCACACCGAACACGATATGCTGGGTGAAATGTACCGAGAACGCCGAGTATTAAGGGTTAGCAATGAGTTATTCTACAAAAAAGTAACAAAAATTTATGTAAAATTTAAGGAAAACATGCAAACCTGTACATCATTATTTTCATATGCAGAAAAGCGAAGTTGCGAATTTTTTTAGTTTTTAAAAGTGAATATATTATTTATAAAACTATTGAAATAAAATTATATAATTTTCATAATTTTTCAATTATATTATTAATTTCACGCTCTATATTAATAAAATCGTTTAAAGTTTTTTGGTATACCATTTAGTGTTGCCGTTGCGCAAAAAATTGTATTATAAAAATAACTGAATTTCGACAAAAACGAGAGTAAAATTTGATGTGTTCGTGTCCACATAAAGATCGACTTGCATATCAAATTACTTTGTTGTTCTGCATTAATACCGCGTGTACTAAAATAAGTTCAGATTTTCTTAGTATTTCTAGTTTTTCGAATGAGTTTTTGTAATCCTCATCTTTGACGTAAAGTTTGGCGTACATTTTCAAATACTTTACTAAATGGTATGTAACTTTAGAATAATCTTTTATAAACTTTCTGTAATATTCCGTTATTCCAAGAAAGATGGGATTTCTTTCTGTTTTTTTTTCTTCATTTATTTCATTTACAAGTCCTGGCTGGTTAAATATATACAATATAAATATAGATATATACAATATATATATATATAGATATATCCAATACATATACATGCATGTAAAGTGGATATTGATTACACATGTTCAATATAATATATTTAACATAGTAATTAATCCTAGTACAACAACAAACATTTTTTAAATATTGTAATACACAAATAGAGATATTCCATAAAACTACTATAGGTATAACATCATCAGTTGTTCATCGATTTAGTATGATGAACAATATTACTGATCTGATACAAACTGTTTGGGTAGACGATATCGCAATTCAGATTACGATCAATCCTTCAAACATTTTATTACAATTATATTCTAAAATCTCGCATTCAAAGCTGGTTAAATTAAATTTTTAACGATGAGGAATTTCATGAGATTTTTCACTTAAAACTCTCTTCCCATAGCTCTGAGTGAAATGTTTACGTTACGTTTTAAATAATGACGCTAAACTCCGCACCGGTGTCGATTAGAAAACGCAATGTTTTTATAGTGTTTTCTATGACTAAGTATATGGGCTAGTTGTTTAGTCTTTCCTCCTGAAAATTTACGTTGTTATTTCCAATATCCATTGACATGGCTCCATTACTTCGATTTAAGTTCCTTGTGTTCCTCGTTTGATTATATTGAGCTCTGTGGTCGCTGTGGCGTAGTGGTAGTGCGTTGGACTGCTGCGCAGAGTGTCCGGGGTTCGAATCTCGGCACAGGCAAAATCAAAAAGTAGAAAAAATAATTTTTATATACGGCACCACCTCTTGGCAGGCAATGGCAAACCTACAAGAGTAAAAATTGCTATGAAAAGCTTTTCACTTCGCCGTTCGGATTCAGCATTAAACTGTAGGTCCCTTAATTCATGTACAAATATAACACGCACAACATGAGTGGATGCGAAAAGCTCAGCCTAGGCCCTACATGGGCTGTTGTGCCATTAAAAGTAAAAGTAAGTAAAGTTGCCATTTAGTTCATGGCCATTATTGTTATTATTTATATTCTGATAAGAATGCCTATGATAATTATTGTCGTATTTTTCGTTCATACATATACGAGTATTACACTGTGCTCGCATTTTAAACTTTTTTTTCGGTAAAAGTTTTGATGTGTGATCTTACTTAATTAAGGCCCAAGGAACTTAATGGCATCAGCCGTTTTGTCAATGGTCAATCGTTTTGTCAGTTTTCGAAATAACAGTATTTGAACATTTTTGGTGGTTTTGGAGGTCATTACAGAGTTGCTTTTGGTTGAAATGAAGTTATTTTAATAGTATTTGATCAGCAATGGTAAACTACATACTTCAAACAAAGCAAACTTTTCCGCTAAATGTTATATAATCAATCCTTAAACAATTTTATCTTGCCATTTATAACATTATTCGAGACGAGAGTAGTATCCTTAACAAAAAAATATTTTTTTTTTTTTTTTTAATGCTTCTTGTGCTCTTCCAAATCGCTTACACAGAAAATTTGTATGAAAGGGATAGAAGAGAGATTAATGCAGAAAATGGGTGAAATGGCGGGTGAGATAGCAAATTTAAAGATGTATTTGAGAAAAGAAAGAGTGGAAGCTGCTGAAGCCACATGTGTTACATGTGTTATGGTCGAAGCCCTGCAAAGTGAGGTGTATTCGCTCAGCAATCGTATTGATCTGAATAAGAATAATTCTATGGCTTCTCAATACGTGGATATGTGTATGTTAAACAAAAATTTAAGAATGACGCAATAAGCGTTGCAGACAAAATGAGTTTAAACCGCATTGCCTCTGCATCGAATTTATGACTTGTAAGGTTTCGATTAATCTGGTGTTCGCTGTTCGGCGAACTCGTCATATTTTACTCTCGTGCTCGGTGTGGTGGTTACATTCGATTTTTTTACAGAGCTGCTTTTGGTCGAAATTCAGTTACTTTTTTAATAAAATTTTGTCCGCAAAGGCAACACTAAAATGGTATACGCAAAAATTTGAACGATTTTATCAATAAGGAGAATGAAATTAATGATATAATTGAATGTGTAATTAATTATGCCAATAATGTTATTTTTTGAACCGACAGCCACCGACTGGTCACAAAAAAAGCTATTGAGGTAGTGGAGAATATGTGGCAACTTCAAGGCAAGAGTCGTATCAACACCATTTGCTTCACGTCGTGAATACAGCTAATATTTTGTATAAATACTTTTCTCTCTCTTCGTGTTCGATGCAACAACAATTGCTTATAGTTCGCCGAGCAAAATCTGAACATAACCACGACCCACGACACTTATTATTTTTTATGTTTCTCTTTTAATATTTTAAGAGTTAAATTTTGGATAATGTTTTTCATTTTTACATTTAAGTTTATTTTTTGTTTATTATTATATATTGTTTTTGTAAAGGTAATTGGTTTTTACCCACTTGTGGGTTTCTTTATTGTGTTTATGGTTATGCTATTTATATGTTGTTATGTGGAGATGCTTACATTTGTTACAATTCTATGGAGAATTTAAATGATGTTCTTTCAGGTGTTAATGAAAATCATAAGGTCTTGATGAATATTTTCTGCAAACAACACTGTGTACTAAAAGTTGTATATTTTAATGCACGAAGTCTGAATGCTAACAAATTGGACTACGTTAAACAAGTATTTGAAGATAGTCTTGTTGACATTATCTGTGTCTCTGTGACCTGGTTTAAGAATGACGTTAATGACTCCCATTATAGTATACCCACCTATCAATTATTTAGAAATGACAGATTATGCAATAGGGGTGGTGTTATTGTAAAGGATATCTTAATGTTAAATGCGAGAGTAAGTCTAGTGACCAAGTAGAATTTTTTAATGTGGTTATTTCTGATAAGTGCACTATTTTTCTCTTCTGCGTGTATAATCCAAACAAAAGTTACAGTTTAGAACCGTTTTTCTCTGTCGGATCTAATTCAATAATTGACTAAGATCATTTTATAAACTGTGGTGCTTTTAATGGTCACTTATTTTCATCTGAAAGTGCCACGTTAAAATTATTTGATCTTCTATCGAGTGTGGGTTTATCTGTAGTCAATACTGTCTCACCTACTCGTTTTGCTAATACTTCCTGTCCTAGTCTGTTAGACTATTTTCTCGTACACTATATCTCGTCTATCTTGATGTTTGAACAGGTATCTTTTATTTCTGACCATGATTTAATTTTTTGTACTAATATCATTCTCAGTAAATTGTCGCCCTCATGCTTATATTTCCACTTTAAATCAATTGACTACAATACCTTGACATTAGATTTATCGCGGACCCAATGGATTGATTGTTGGTTTTTACCATCAGTTGACGACAAATATTCTAGTTGAGGCAGGTACTAATCTCATTAATACTCATGTTCCTACACGTACTGTAAATGTTAAAAATAAATCATGTCCTAATAAATGGAAAATAATGTCTATTAGCGCCAATTGGATAGCTTTTAAAACTGTTAGGAATTATGCTACTTCTATCATAAGAATGGCTAAAACTATATTCTTCAACTCCAATTTGAATACTGACCTTCTTACTAAAGTGCTTTGGAACAATTTAAAGAAACTGGGTTTGCGTGGTAAAATAAATCGTGATTGTTTGTAATGTTGACTCCAATGTGTTTAGTCAATCCCTTATATGTAATGTTAAAGATGGAGTTACTTTATTCTTCCTAACTTTAAATAAAAAAAACTCGTTAAGGCTCTTTTTCATTAATACCAGTGTGTCGGTGTCCTGTGATTGCATTCCCTCTCTCATTCTCCCTCTTTCTTCCTTCCATTTATCAATCTTCCCTCCAATCAACACAATGCTCTGCATTCATAGGGGTACACCCTGTGTGTTTACAGTAATATTAAAAAAAAAACACCATTATGCTTTGAAACCAAATCATGTGTTGTTAACAATGTAAAATTTTAATGCTTAATTTTTCAGATTTACTTACTTACTTACTTAACTGGCACTACAACCGATGACAGGTCATTGCCGCCCTTATAAAGCTTCGCCAGTCGCCTCTGCTATGCGCGAGTTATGGGTTTAACCCTTTTAATCGTCAAAAAAGGTATCCACCGTGGAGTTTCAGTGTTAGTTGGAGTTGATCTCTTCTAGCGTTCCAAATTTGTTTAAAGGAGATTTAGTGGTATTTTTAAGTTTCACTCTAGCACTCCGAGAATATTTAAAGTTTCAATCTAGCGTTCCGAGTTTATTAATAAAGATGTAGACTGTTTGATTGTTGAATTACAAGTGATTTAATGTTTTCATTCGATTTCGAATGAAACCTTTAATTACTGACTTTACAAAGTTATTCCATTTAAATTTAATTGCTTAAAATATTAGTGTCAATCGATTTCGATTAAAACCTTACAATAATATTCCAATTAAATTTAAATGCTTAACCATTAACCATTTATAATTTCATTTCTTATTTGCTAATTTTACAATAATGTTGACTTAACAATTTTTATAAGTTCTTATTTTATTTCCTGCTTGCTGCGGCCGTTGTTCTCATTGGCATCGGTGGTGCGTTTGTTGTTGTTGTTGGTGAGGTGGTTGGCTGCAGTGGTGCGCTTGTTGTTGGTGAGGTGTTTGTTGGCGGTGAGGTTGGAGATGTAACTCCTCCCCCCTTAAAGTAGAGCGAGGGCCACAGAGAGTTCGCTGTAGTCCGAACGTCTTTGTGGTGGGTGAATTCGTAATCTTTCAGTTTTTGGAGGGTGAGGATGTTTTTTTTTTAATGAATTCACCTTGATGGTGTGTGCAGACGGTGTGCAGACGGTTATATTATATTATTATATTATATCAAAACACACGAAACCAGATTGATCACGTTGTGATCGACGGAAGGCACGCTTCCAGTGTACTAGACGTACGTACAATAAGTGGTGGAAACATCGACTCAGACCACTACTTGGTTGCAGACAAGGTCTACACACGTATACATGTAGCAAATCGCGTACTTATAAGTACAAAGAGAAAGCTGGATATCGAAAAGCTACAATCACAACAGACAGCCGAGGTCTTCGCCAACCAACTCGCACTCCTCCTATAGCAAAACACCCATCAACTTGATGATATATGCGCACAGTGGACGCACATTTCGTGCTCTATGCGTACGGCTGCAGAGATGCTAGGCTACCACCGTCGACGGAGAAATATGTGGTACGACCACGCGATGCTACTGAAGCGAAAAACGCTGTTTACAGAGCCAACCTGCAGTCAGTTGCGACGCGAGCTGCTAAGGAGCGATACAGAGAGTTGAGGAGGGAGGAGGAGAAACGTCTTTTCGTCTTTTTCATATTTACTCTAACCAAATAAAAATAAATTTGCATCAAATCGTAGCCTTTTCTGCAAGTGAAATAATTGGTTTGCATGTTTTCGTATTATTTTACATACATTCTTATTCCTTTTTTGTAAAATAGCTCATTTTCACATTGAATACTCGGCGTGCTCAGTGTTCATTTCATCGAGCATATGTGTTCGTTGAGAGATGGGGAAAAAGCTCTCTGTTCGGTACAACAACAATTTCATAGTGTTCGCCGAGCAAAATCTCAATATAACCACGGCATTATGACGGCATTACTAGAGCTTTCGTTTCTAACGTGTTTTGAACAACACGTAATCTAGAGCTAAGTAGCAGAGACAGATAGTTACGTACGCAGCAATATGGTCGTTTCGTGAAAAGAAACCAAAACACAAACGAAAAACTTTCAATTCATTTCCTGAGAATTTTACTTATCATTGTGACGAGAAGTTGTATACGTTTGTCAATTTATCGCATTTAAATACAGGTAGCTTTTAAAAATTTTGAGCTGAAAATAAAAAGTTTGTAATTCCATTCAAATAAAGGATTTCAAGTGGAGAAGCTTTTGCCTTGATTATTCTGCTGAACCAAATTTCAATTCAGTTCGATTTCGTTTCTCTACGCGCACTAGTTAAAAATAAATCTTTTCCTTAACCGATTATTAAGAGAGAGGAATTAAATAAGAAATAAAACATATTTGTAACTTCAATTGTAGGTGGTGGAGAAGTTTGTAGAAATAGCCCAACACTGGAGAAACAAAATAATCGAGTCAAACTGATCTGTGATCCGTAGTCTTGGCTGAGCCAAACTGAGTTAGTGCGTAATGGACTCCGATCAGCGGCGCGATGTTTCAATGATTATAGTGCATGGTAGTCCCGGTGGTGGTGGTGTTGGCAGAACTGGAAATCCCGAATAAGTTCCGACGATGATAATTATAAGTTTCCTTGCAACTTTCATATTTAATTAAAGAATATAATTCCTGTTTCATTTTTTTGTAGCTATCAAGAACTAAACGAAGCAAAAATAAGTAAAGGCACATAATTAAATTTAAAAATCGAAATAGCACGTTTTTTGTTTGCTGTTGCTTATGAGTAGGTTTTCGATTGCGAAATATCGCAAAAAATTGCGAAATTGCGATTGCGAAATAGCAAAAAAATATCCCAAAACATGAAAGAAATGGCAAAGAAATTTTATAAAAATCATAGTAAAATCGTACACACTCGTAAATGCTAAATATGAATGAACAGATTGCAAGAGAAGTGCAACTGTACTTTCACGGAAAGATTTTTGACAAAACAGAAGCAATGTGTAAGCAATACACAAATTTTCTTCTTTTGTACAAAGGCAAATGTGTGGGTGAATGGCAATGTTATGCCACTCATGCGATCTTAACAACTGTAGAGTAAATCATATCACAGAAAAAATTAGCGATTAATAATTTTTATGTTCTTATAAAATACTATTTATACATAATTTATATAATATTATTATAAATAATATGAATCGATAGCACTCGAGTAAAAGCCTACCGAAGCCGTAGTCTGTAAATTAAAATTTATTTTTCCCACAAATTTTTCGTGGAAAAATAAACAGTTTTTTGGCTAGTAACAATTTTTTATTACTTTGTTAGTACGTACTACATAACAACAATTTCAAGGCATTCTGTACTGTTCTCATATACCTACTTTTGGTATGTTTTTGACAAATGCAAATGTGAAAGTTATAATTACTAAAAAAAAAAAATAATGAAAAATGGGATTTTGGACAGTATATGTAAATGTGATGAAACAGTGTTTTTCTTTTTTGTTGAACATAAACTGAGCAAGTTGCGTTTTTATCACATTCATTGAGCTGTAGTATGCATAATTTGAATGTTTCGTCTGCGAAACGCGACCAATATTCGTGGTGGTAAGCTGACAACCTCGATAGAATATATGGTAGGTTACATGACTCACACGTGAGGTTGCGGGCTTGTTTCCCGTGTTGGACTGGTGGTTAATTCTCATTCATAACCTTCTAATATTCATGCCGATAACGATGAAGTACCATAAGTGAAAATTATAAAAAAATTTACATGTAAGCAGACAGAGGGTTTTTGTTTTTTTTTTGGACGAAGTAGGTGGCGCTGCCGTAGAGATATTTAGAAGAACTTTAATTATAATCCGATTTGGCTCATATTCAGAATATATGTATATTAGTCACGTAGAAATAAAAATATGTACAAAAATGGTCCCGGTAGATGGTGCTGGAATAGAGATATTTTACTTTACACTTTAATGGTCTGATTTGACTCATATTCAGAATATACTATTATTATTATGCAAAATATTTTTATTGTACAATTATTATCATAATCATGATTGGTTAAGTGAAAGGGCTATTTAAGCCGCTAAAAATGTTGATGTGGACTATATCAATTTTATTATATATATTATATTATTCAAGACATGATTTATTCCGAAATGTTTTCCATCCAGGTTGTTGAAAAAAATTAAGCAATCAATTTTTGAATTCTCTTGATGTGCCCGGTCTACCGGCAAATTTATTAAAATTAATATTGGATTCTACAATAATTTAGCTATGTAACCTCAACGTTCCGAGACTATGTAGAGGAACCTGGTTAGTTATTAAAAAAAGAATGCCCAATGTCATTGAGGCCACAATTCTTAAAGGGAAATAGAAAGAAGAACATGTTTTGATTTCAAGAATTCCTATGATTGCACCGAAGCACTGATAAAGTTCAAACGATTGCAATTTCCGATTAGTTTGGGTTTTGCCATTGCCATGACCATAAAAAAACCTCAATCATTGCAACTCTGTGGTTTGGACCTCGAAAACTGTTGATTCTTCAACGGTCAGTTATACGTGCCATGTTCCCGTGTCGGGAAGCCTGCATATTTATTCATTTACTGCGAGAATAATGAAACAAAAACATAGTTCAATCTTTCTAATTACAATAAACAAAAAATATTGTTCATTCTTTTACGTTACAATATAAATTTATTTTGATTAATATTAAAAAATGCACAAAGGTTTTTAACATATAAAGAACTAACCAAAATAAAAAATTATTTGACATTATAGAACTCTTCAAGTGTATCAAAAATGGCCTGAAATTGAAGAAAATATATCGAATTTTGGATATGTGGCACATCAGCCCATGGAGGGTCTAAGTCGAGCTTCTCGCATCCACTCATGTCGTGCGTGTTAGATTGGTATATGAATGGAAGGGACCTACAGTTCTATGCCGAATCCGAACGGCGAAGTGAAAAGCTCTTCATAGGCAATTTTTACTCTCGTAGGTTAGCCATTGCCTGCCAAGAGGTGGTGCCGTGTCTTTTCTTCTTTTTGATTTTGCCTGTGCCGAGATTTGAACCCGACACTCATTCACAACGGATAGCCGAAGTCTTCTTTAAATCGACTCGCACGCCTCCTATCGCAAAATATCCCTCAACTTGATGATATATGCGGGCAGTGGACGCACATTTCAAAAATAAAAAATAAATTTTCAAGATAAAATTTGGTTCTTTTCTTTTGTGTGCGCAGTGATAAACGTGATTTTTTAATATTTAAAAATATTATTTTTACCTTTAAAAATAAAACGAAAATTATAAAAGAGGCATCTTCAGGTATTTTAACAATTCAAAGAAAATTTTTATTGTTTTATGTGTTACTAAATGTTTATTTTTTTTTGCTCGTAAGGTTTAAAATATGTGATTTTTGTCTTGTGCGGTTGAGCAACATTTTTTAAATTTTTATAATGGACATTATATATAGTTACATACTGTAAAAAAAATTGTTTCGCACTTTTGCGGTTTATCGATTTCTTTATGTGAACTAAGTGGTCAAATATACACGAATTTCTTGTAAGAGAATAAGAACTAATATAGAGGTAGAACAGGTAGATGTGTCATAATTAGTACGGCTGTGGTTATGCGGGTGTTCTCTGTTCGGCGAACACATTATATTTTTCTCTCGTGCTCAGTCTGGTGGTTACATTGAGTTCGTTACAGAGTTGCTTTTGGTTCAGGTTTTTTTAAATACTATTTTGTTCGCAACAAAATGTGCAATAAATTAGGCAAATAATATAATTTTTGGAACAGCAGCAACCGACTGGTTATAAAAAAGCGATTTTGGTAGTGGAGAATATGTGGCAACTTCAAGGCAAGATTCGTATCAACACCATTTGCATCATATCGTGAATACAGCTATTATTTTGTATAAATACTTTTCATACTTACTTATTCAAAATTTTATAAATATATAAATATAAATATATATAAATATAAAATACTTAATATTCACTTCTAAACACTGAAAATATTCGCTTTTCTGCAAATGAAAATAATGATGTACAGGTTTGCATGTTTTCGTTTCTTTTTTACATCCATTTTTTTTGAATAACTCATTGTCACTCTGAATGCTTGGCGTGCTCGGTGTACATTTAACCCAGCATATCGTGTTCGTTGTGAGAGTGAGTAAAAGCTCTCTCTTCAACAACACTCTCGTGCAACAACAATTGCATGTTGTTCGCCGAGTAAAATCTGAACATAACCACGGCCTTAAAGATATAGCTATCTCACCATCGAGAGTGACGAAATACCGTCAGAGTTTTGCAATAAAGAGTCTTCAGCCGTTTCTAAAAATTATAAAGGAATAGTGAATACTAAAATACAAAATCTTGTTAATTCGATTGTGGAGATAAGTACTTGGAAGTTAACCACAACTTGATTTTGACTATGGTTGATGAAAAAGTGTGCAACGCATTAACCGAAACAACATCTACACAAATTTGCTACTTACGGGGCGCTACCTCGAAAAATTTCAGCGAAATTGATAATATAATAAAGAGAGGTGTAAAAACCGAAAACTTATAAATCGGCCTTACAATACTTCACGGGTGGACTTATTTTTTGAAGGCCTTCTCAACTTGTCATACAAAATGTCGATAAAAAAGTAGCAAGCTTAATAGGTAAATGAAAAACTATAGTCTCTCAAAAAAAATTACGTATTCAAAAAAAATTTTAAGAGAAATAGAGCTCCTGAACCCGAAGCCTGGGTTCGGGAACTCGAATGATGGCAATACTGCTAGGCGTTACATTCAAAATGCCGGGATGTCATTAACAATCACCAAAGTTGAAATAAATTTAATTAAAAAGATGCACACAATTATAATAGTTGTTTCTAGTTTTAGTGACTATCCTTTAAATACAGCGAAATATGTTGTTGAATGTTATCCCCTACACTTCACAAATATTTTATCCATGGGCCAAAGATAATATCCCACGCTTTGTTACCAATCGGATAATTTTCAGAAGAAACCTAGGAAGCTCGAAACAAAGTTTTTAAGAGCTTTAGAGACCATTTTTTTGTGCAGCAGAAAAAAGACAAATGAAAGTAATAAAAAAAGGACTAGAGTTGATAATAACGGAGAATGATCATCATGACGAAGGTGATGAAATTATTTCTTATACCAACATTACGGATAATTACGAATGAAAATCAATCCGACCGCAGATATAATTTGTATTCATGAGAGTAAAATACTCGGTTGTGAGAATTAAATTTTTGCCGTTTAAATTAATTGTTAAAAACATTGCGATGGTTAACGAAGAAATGAAAGAAAACATTTATACTTTTCTCTTTTAGGTATATATATTTAAAAACTATATAAAATTTACTTAAAATGGAAAAATATATATAGTTTATGATCTTTCGTAAACATTAACCACTTAACAAAGGCATGATTTCCTTTACATTTACTGATTTTTTCAACGAGATAAGGATATTTCGTCTTCAACAATTCGTATTCATAAAATCGTCCTTTGATTGTAGATCCTTGATAGTCTTTCAAAATATATATTATTGGATTAGTGTTTTGCATCTTTTTAATTTTAAAAATTTCATGTAAATCCTTTGTAAGAAACAAAACTTGTATTTACTTTTCTTTACATAATCTCCGATATTAAATTTTGGCTTTTTTAAGGTATTATGAATAGTATTCGAAGATAAATTTTTCGTTAGTACAAGTTACATGAGAAGGACTATTTTTATTGTTCTGTGTCTTTTATTATTATATTGATAGAATAGAATATATAGAATTACCATATACTATAAATATCAATCCATCGATATGTTCCAATGAAGCTAAACATATTAAAACCTTCAACTGTTGAAGCCTTCAACACACTATATGATGACTAATAATTGATATTATATTTTTGCATTAAAGTTTGAAATGTTTCATTAACAGATTTATTGCCATCATCAGTTTGGAGATTTTTGAGAATTCAACCTAAATTTAATATTTGCCACATTGTTTTAGTGGCGTTCTCAGCATTTTTAGATTTAAGAGGTAGAATAAAAGCAAATTTTTAAAAATTTTTAAATGTGTATCCTTTGTTCATTACCTTTCACAATTACTTTTCGTCGCTTAAAATTATTGCGAGCTCCTCCACTACTCCTTTTTTACTCATATTTCCCAATTTAATATTTTATTACTGGATATTTTTTAGATTAAATTACAATGGATGATTATTGTATTCTTATGATACATACATACATCAAATCCTTGAGTATATTTATCTTTTCATCAAAGTAATTCATATATGACTTTGTTGCAGTATGATTTTCTCCTAAATGTTTTCCTGCATTCTAAATACGTTTCAAACTAAAGTTTAAATTTTTATCGCTATCCAATTTGATGCCATATGTTTTTGGAAAACGTTTTTCTAATACATATATACAGGGTGCGACATCTTTTATGTCGGTATGTAAACATTCCAACCGATTAACTTGAATAAATACAATTTTAACCATGAATCGCTTCAAACCGAAACAACACGCCCAAACAGTGATGCTATACATTGAAAATAGTCGTTTAGTTGTGTTAAGTCAATCATATCAATGCATATCGTCGGATATATCGTGGCCAAAAAGCACTGTTTGACAGCCCCATTCGTCATTTGGTGTCGAATTTTGTTGAGCACGGGTCAGTGGGAGATCATCGACAAGCCGTTCATCAACGTCCAAGACGTTCCAATAAACTGTTTTAAGCGGAAGGGAGAATGTTGCCAAGAACCCTCATGTGTCGTATCTTCACCACGTCGCTTCGAATACGGACAAATAGTCACTCGAATAGTGGACTTTTTGGAAGGAAATTTTGATGACTGACGATGCCCATTTAACTTTCTCAGAAAAATGGCACATTTTGCTTTGGTCAATAATGGCGGTCAGTTGATTGATGTTGTATTAACAAACTAGTAAACCATGTAAATTGTAAAGGACCAAATTAAATAAAAATATCTCATATATGGAAATCGGTTATTTGTTTATAAGTTATTCAATATTCACATACCGACATACAGGGTGTGCCATTTTTTATTAATTCATTAATTGTACTATAGATTAGAATATCGACCTAAACTCATTTCAATAATAATTGAAGTATTTTAAAATTCTATAACTATACAAAAATATTAGCTTCTCCTAATTCTTCAATAATAGAGACGATTCCAGTATAATGATTATTATGACCTGCCGATTGTAATGATATTAGAAGTCTCAATCTATCGACCAATACATTTGAATTATTCAAAGATATGTTATTGGAATTTTTATTATTTAGTCATTAAAACGGTTCCATTGAATGACTATGTCGTTTTCTCATCGAATAATTTGTTAATGTTCTTATTACATATTGACGCTTATGATCATTAATGTTAGTTAAAATTT
The DNA here is from genome assembly GCA_958295655.1 of Palloptera scutellata. Classification (NCBI taxonomy): domain Eukaryota; kingdom Metazoa; phylum Arthropoda; class Insecta; order Diptera; family Pallopteridae; genus Palloptera; species Palloptera scutellata. The sequence continues at coordinate 30,745,432 of OY282451.1, forward strand.
ATTTATAGAGTTGTCGATCCGGGTGTGAATGACCAATTCTAGTTCAATATTGAAATTTTATTATCTTGTAATTTAAATATGCTATTTCCAATTATATCTGAGCCTTTGAGAGTTCCAAATACGGTGTCTGATTGATTTTTTCGTTTGAATGTTGATAAATTTTAATTCAAATATAGAAATATTATCCGTTTCGTTAGCTTGAATTGAAAAATTGATTTCAGTATTATTATAAGTATCATTTTCATTTTAAAAGAATCTCTTGAAAATATAGTCATTTCATTGTTTGGAGTACATGTTAACAACTTTTTTATATGTCATTAAAATTAAAAAGATTTTCTTACCTTGAGAAAAGTTAGAATAAAAATGTTAAGTCTCATGTTTTTAAACTTTTTCTTTAATATTATAACTTCAATATAGCCTTTAATGTTTTTTTTATTCATTTTGTATTAAAATTACTTTCTAATCATCTGCAAATAGTTTTATGATAAGTTGTATCAACTCGGGAACAAATGTCATGCTGAGCAAATAATTGATGATACCATAACTTTTAGTCTTGAATGAAAACATCAAATCATTTTCTATAGCATCTGGAATAAATGCGACCATCTTTACTTATTACGAGAAATCCATATTATCCATTTAATCAAAGACGTAAATGCGTCGTAAGTGACGTTATATAAATGATGTAAATTTACTATGACGTATAATGCAAAAACAAATTTAAATCAAAAATTGTTTACGCCTTATAGCCTTCAATTTTGAAAAATTAAAATTCAACTCTGTTGCCATGATCTTTTCATACATTATTATTATTAATTACTCATTTTTTTTTTAATTTTAAAAAATATTCACGGTAAAAAATTCCGCATATTTTTCAAAGTAATTTAGAAAACATGAAGCATTTTTGCTGAATCTTTTAAATGGAAGTTGGCAACCATGAGCTGTTTACAAAAATAAATAAATCGAAAGGTTATGACTGCGGTAAGGGAATAACAATGAATAATTTTTATATTATATAATATTTGAGTGGTTTGTTCTTCCAGATAATTGAAGCAAAACGACATATAGTGGACATACCAACAAATTCAACTGTTTCTGATTTCACTTGTTTTTAAATTACATGTTCAATTCATCTTGTTTGAAGATAATAATAAAATTTGCATTGTCTCGTATCAATGTGATCGTATATTATTCTGTTTCTCACAGACAATATCATCAAATACGAGTATTTTAACACAAAAAAGATTTAAAACAACATTGTCGACTTCGGATATCGTATTGCCTTGTTCATAAATGGGCTTTGCCTTACCGTTTTGTAATATCCACTTACGCATACTATTCTATCATATAGCATTTGACAATTTTCTATAGCCGCAATGACGTAGCGATCATTTTCAATTACTTTATATACCACATAAGGCCCTCTATATTTGGGGACAGACTTAAGTGAAAGAGGGTAATTGTCAAGTTATTTTATTTAGGCCGCTATTTTATTTAGGCTTCTATAATCCACACATAAATGAGTTCGTCCAATTTTTTTTACCAGCACAATAGCTGAAGCGTATGGTGATTTACTTGGACGGATAATCTCCTCTGATTCTACAGTCCTTCGTTCGGCATAAGATAACCGCCTGGGGATGCAATGGAAGGGAGCTTCTGTAGTCAAATGAGTTTTAATTTTATATTAAAAGTATTAATTAAGTAATAAATACTACCATATTTTTATTGATTCCATTCGCTGTATCTAAGTTTCGTGTAACGACAAGTTGACAACGTCATATTTTTTGTGTCCTTGCTATGTTGAAGAAAGTAGTTCTGGCTGTAATCTTGAAATTTCGATTCGCTTCTGCGCCGTTATCGGAATTGATTCTAATTACGCCTCACCCCAGAATCAACCTTTTCTTCTAAATATTCATTGAACTCATCTATCACACCGAACTAGGACAATGTTTAGAACTATCGACAGAAATGTTTAGTGCATATTCTACCTGACCAATCAGCATGATTTATTGGGTCACTCAACTTACATAACTTCGCCTTGATGACTCTGTTAACCCTTTCCACTTGTACATTGGCGAATGCTTCGAATTCTAATGACACAAAACAAGTACATTGGTCGGATATTATTCGTCTAGGTCTACATAATAACTGAACTGTTTTTCAAGGGCGGAAGCTACTTCACTGGTTGAATTCGTTGTGTACAATTTCATAAATTTTGTAAAAGCATCGATTACAACGAGAATGTGTTTCCTTTTTGACTTTATTTGTATTTTTCATTGTATTTCAATCCAATCGCCTTAACATGTCGAAAAATTTGTGCGGTTTATGGTGAGGATGCTGTATTTGATAAGGGTTTGTTTTTCAATTCCTTAAAAGATTCAACGCATCGCTCGTCAAAATTATAGTCGGCACCCTTTTTTATCAAATTAAGTAGTTGTTTAGCAATTCGAGAAAAGGACGACACAAAGCGTCTAGTACGAAAATCCTATACGTGAATATAATTATTTTTGATTCGTCGGCATTGGGTAATTTTTTTATCGTTATTACATATGTGAGATTCAATTAGCGTAACTCCCTTGGAGGACTATGAATATCCAAAATAGTCTATCCTTGGATTTGGTTAATTTCAACTCTCTTTTAGTGATACGCTCCAATATAATAAGTAATAGTTCTTTATGTTCAGAAAAGTCAGCAGTGGCTAGTAAAATGTCATCCATGTAAATCTTTATTTTTCTCGCATCGATCAAATCTCTGAAAATAAGTATCACCAATGAAAAGTTGGAAAACTGCAGCAGCATTCTTAAGCCCAAATGGCATTTTCAAATACTCATATTGCCCTTTAAGCGTTACAAAAGCAGTGGACGCAATTGATTTCGGCGCAACATCTAGTCAGTGGAAACCACTTTTTAAATCTAAAATCAAAAAGAACTTCTTCCCTTCTAAATATTGTATACAATCTCCAATAAGTGAAGGAGGATAATTGTCGAGTGCCGTTATTTTATTTAGGCCTCTATAATCCAAACATAAATGAGTTCGTCCAATTTTTTTTACCAACACAATAGCTGAAGCATATGGTGAATTACTTGGACGTATAATCTCCTCTGATTCTACAGTCGTTCGTTCAGCATAAGATAACCGCCTGGGGATGCAATGGAAGGGAGCTTCTGTAGTCAAATGAGTTTTAATTTTATATTAAAAGTATTAATTAAGTAATAAATACTACCATATTTTTCGGATTAATATATGAAACTATAATCAACTCATTCAATTCAGTACGGCAAATATTATCTAATTTACAATCCACATCTAATTCCTCCTCTGTTGTAAGCTTAATTCCATATAATGCCTCTGGCAACAATGACATGTTTGACAGGTAGCATTTCAGGCTACATTTTGTGTGAAGACAGTTTTGTAATACGTCGCTTGTGTAAAAAGTTACATGGATTTGAAAATGAGTGAAATATCTGAAGAAATACGCTATGTAATAGAAAAGCAAAAACATGTCGAAAAGTTTGTGCGGTTTATGGTAAGGATGTTGTATTTGAACGCCGGACCAAGAAGTCCGGCGTTCTTTTTAGTACAATACACTTTTTCATTTCTTTTACCCCTCCAAAAAATACGATTTGTCAAAAACTCTTAAGAAAATAGGCAGGGGGAGAGAGGGAGAGACATAGATAGATAAGAAGAGGGGCTTTCAATAAAAACTTTTAACAAAATAAGTAAAAAATGTGTTTAAGAAAAGAGTCCTATTTTTTAAGTGTTTCAACAGAATAAGTGCTTGAGGGAAAGAATCTATCTATATGTAAGAGATTTGCAAAAATAACAAAACTTTGTAAAAATCTTAAATTTCTAATTGCAGATAAGTAATAATTGGAAAAACATTTAAATACATTTAATCAAAAATATAAAGAAAAAAAAAAATTTTTTTGCTTTTTGATAATTTATCCAAAACTATTAAATTTTTCTATCATTGAAATTTAGCAAATTTAAAATCGAAAGCAAGTGTTAAACAATATTAAAAATGACAAATCAACAAAATTTAATTTAGTAGCCAAGGTAGCAATATATTCCATAGACAGGATAGAAACCTAGTTCAAAATATATTAAATCCAGTAGGAGATTTTAAAAGACTGATAAAATTAGTTTTAGTTCCTATAAGTGGTGCATAAATAGTAAGTTAACAGTTAACTAATAACCGAAATACATACACTCTCGAAAAAATGCTGACTCCATGTCGACAGGCGTTATTAATAATACAAAAGGGAATGCAAAAATTAGGAATTGGCTTAGCTTAGAGTTTCATTTTCAAGTGTCGAGTATTTCACTCAATTTCTACATCTCAATAAAATAACTCACATTTGCGGAACAAAGTAATTGTATAATGTTTTTCTTAAGTTAACGACTATTAACTGAATTGTTTGATAATTTTTATTAAATTACAAATTATTATCTGGCGGTCGTGTTGCGGAATCATAAAGACATCTGGAGTACTGGATCGATCGAGCTCCCTATACTAAGTGTTGCTGAGTCACCGCGAGTATTTACAGGAAAGGGAGAAAGAACAGGGCAGCTGGAATTAATAGGTGTCTGATAGTGTAAGTAAGAATTTGAAAATCTTAAGAATAAAACTTTTTATGTGTGTAAAGAAATATATGAAAGATTTACCCAAAAAGTTGCATTCATGAATTAAAAAGCTTTGTGAAAATCTGAAATTGCTATAATCATAATTAAATTAAAAGAACATTTATATTTAAATCAAAAGCTATTACTGTGTAATCAAGGAGAGAAGAAAAAAAAATCATTTTTAAAATTTGATAATTTATCTGAAACTATGATATTACTTAAATTTTTCTATAAGTGTAGTTTAACAAATTTAAAATCGAAAGTGTATATTAAAAATGGTAAATCAACATAATTTAATTAGGCTACTTATCCTAAACATCCCTAATCCTATCCCACAACCGGTGCCACAAAATGCCTGTTTCACAAAATGTAAATGGGGAAGTTGAGCATTTAGTAGCCAACTTAATGTAAATCTAACTTACGTGACCCGTCAGAATTTAGCTTTTGAAAAAAGCGAAGATCATATAGTTTATCTGAAGCTATTGAATTTTTCTATAGAAAGTGAAGTGAAAGAAGTAAAATTTAAAAAATCGAAAATAAGTGTAAAAAATATTGAAAGTGACAAATCAACAAAATTTAATTAGACTACCTATCATAAACATCCCTAATCCTATCCCGCAACCTGGGCCAGAGCCAACAAATATAAATAGAGAAATGGAGCATTTAGTAGCCAACGCAGTAGGGTAGAAATCTAGTTCAAAATATATTAAATCCAGTAGAAGATTTTGACAACGTGAGGAACCAAGCCATTGGTTCCGAACTGAGGAATGAACTATGCGAACATGACAAAATTCACGACATAGTTCGAGCTTAAGAGAGTATACGGGTGACTCGTCAGAATTTAGCTCTTGGAAAAAGAGCGTAGATCGTAGTCAGGATGTCTGTGCACCACTCATATGAACACCAAAATTCTACGGCATTGTAAGTGTAATCAGAAATATGTAAAATCAGGAGAACCGCTAACGTAGCGTTCAAATACTATAATACTCCGCTAGATTGGAGGGCAATATTACATTGCCTTACCCTACATTACGCGGACAAAAGAGACATCTCAAGTTTGGATTACCAAATGAGGACGCTTATTCAAGGCAATTCCCCAGTACATGAATTTTATTAAATTTTTTAGGGAGTATGAAAGTAATCAACGAATCCATTAACCTACTCACTCTAAGATGTCTTCACGGAGATCTACCAAGACTGCTAGGCATGAAATAACCGGCAGACTTGCCACAAGCGCTCCATTTATGTTTCAAAATGGAAAGCCAAAATTTTAGAGCCCAATTTTCCACCACAGGTTATGTACAAAACTTTTTTTATTTTTTATTAATATTAAGTATATACAGCAAGCTGTCTTTAAGGCATTTAACAATAGATTTATAAATAAATAGAATTAAAAAAAACAAAAAAACATGAATAGTGAATGTCCAGTGACACAACCATATTTTACATTTACAAATTTATGTTTCGCAATTGTCACCTTAAATTATGAGATCTTCAGGGGTTTTTACTTTTAGTCTGGTGAAAGTCCACTGCGAATTCATCAATTTAGATGCTTGGCGATTTAAATGGTTCAACATTCGTATTTGGGATGAATTAAATTTGGTCTTAATTTCATCTTTGACGAAAAGAACTTGTAAATCTCGATGTAGTTGCAAGTTGGTAACATACCAGGTGCGTTCACAGTCATACGAAACATTTTGGAATGATAGCGTTGCAATATTTCGACATTTGAATTGGCGGGCGTACCCCATAGTTGTATACCGTAGATCCAATCGGTTTAAGGATAATCTTGTAAAGGAGCAGTTTGTGTTCGCAACATAGTTACGAATTACGACTGAGAAGATACTTCTCAGTTTAAGACCTAGAGCCTTGCACTTCGTAAATATGTGCGTTTTCCAAGTGAGACGTATTTCGCATTATTTGCTTGCGGGATTTGTATTGCATTTAATTGCACAGATGGGCAAGTATTTCGCAATGTTGCACCGACTTGGTTTCGTTCGCCATTTTTTCAAGTTTTTTATCAAAAAGCATATTTTATTTGCACATTTTTGGAGTTTGAGTGAGACAGTTACAGGATCATCATCAATTGACAAGGCAGCAGTGTCGTTTGCGAAGGCTCTAATAGGAATTCCATCAGTTGTCGGCAAATCAAAAGTGAAAAGTAGATATAATATTGGGCCCATAACACTGCTTTGAGGAACACCGGCTTATATATCCTATAGAGATGTGACGACCTTGCCCTGTTTCACGAAGAAATGGCGATTTTCAACATACGATTTCAAGAAAGTGTAAAAGTTTATTGGAAGCGTTTTTCCAGCTTTATATAAAAGACTCTCATGCCTCACAAGGCCGAAGAAAAAACATCCTGAATAGTTACCACAACCGTCGCCAGCCAACACATGGACCAAATCTCATTCCACGAAATACTCATAGAGCGGCATTTTATCCGGCACATTTTCCTCAAAGATCCTATCAAGGGCACGCTCAAAATTTTACTCAGATACTCTATAAAGTACAGGCCAATACCTTTCAATATAATCAATTCCCTCAATAATGTTAATAACAGCAACAATATAAAAAATTATGAACACAGACGAGCTTTAGCCCCACACTATGTCTAGAACCTATGATCGCAGACCGACCTTTCCAATATGCAGGAAAGATAGTTGCACCACAAATATACCAACCTGTGCAAAGAATATTCCATATATATAATATAATATATAGAAAATGGCAATGAAAACTACCAAAATTATCAAGAAATAATAAATGAGCAGAGATTACGTAGATGCACTATCTTCAAACCATAACCGAAATGCAGTTTCTGAAGAGAATGTAGACCTCATCGACATACATTTTTAGGCTAATAGGCTCTTCGTTGCCGTTTATAGAAAGTAAAAGGAAGAGCGTACAAACACTAAAAATCATAATAGACCAATAACAATTAAGTTGGGTTGCAATTTAATTAGGAACAACAATTTTAAGCAAATTCTATAGCAGTTAAAATAAAAATTACTAACCACAATATCGCGAATCTATTGATGGCTGCAACACAAAAAAGCTCGGCATAGGCCCTCCATGGGCTGTTGAGCCATTAAAAGTAAAGTCAGCAACACAGAATTTTTATACTCACAAGACTAAAGTTATTCAACGCAATATTAACAAACGACAGTCTTAGAGAACTGTCAGCAATAATTCACATAGGAAGGGACTATACTTATGACGATAAAAAATAACATCGAAGTTACAATGAAACAACAAACCTCACAAGTTACAATAAAACAATGTGCCTTCATTTTAATCCAATACAGCAAGAAGCCATCTTCTCCATAACTAAAAGACACTCACTTTGTGTTTTTTGGCCTGATGAGAAACTAACGTATGCAACTACGATAAAAACAGAAATTCGCACAAATTCGGGCTTACCAGTTTATTTAAAAAACTAACCATTACAAATGACACTCAAAGAAGAGGTAGAAAGCCAAGCCAAGTAAAGCTTAAAGGTGGAATCATTCAACCGTCCAGGTCAAGAGAAAATTTTCCTCGGGGAAAATAAATTTAAAATGGTAATAGATTATAGAAAACTGAATGCCGTAACTATTTCTGACAGATACCCAATCCTGGAGATAAACGAAGTTTTATCCCATTTATAGCTTCTCGATTTCGGAAGTGGATTCCACTAGATTCTATTAAAGGAATCTGATATCGTGAACAACGGAGAATACGAGTTCAATGACGACATCGTCATTTTCGGCGAAGATCAAGAATTTCATTTACAAAATATTGAAAATATCTCAAAAATTAGAATTAGCTAATGTTAAATGTCAACTCGAAAAATGCGAATTCCTTAAACAAGAAATCGAGTTTTTAGGGTTCGATATTTCAGCGGATAGCATTAAAACGAACCCAGGAAAAGGCAATGCTATCGTATTTACCCTACTTGAAAAACATTGAAGGAACTTCGCTCTTTACTGGGATTGTTGGGGTTTGAAAGATCCTCTTACGACCTTCTTAAGGGGGGGAAGACGGAAATGTTTCCAAAAATTTTTCCAACAAAAAAATTATTATCTATCGAAGCTGAAAAATTCCTTAATATCGGAAGACATATAACTAGGATATCCTAGGACTACCCGCGTTATTACAGACACTAACTCAGCCCAGTGGCGACAGTTAACCCCCTAGCCTCATTCCAAGCGCCTAAGACCCAGAAAACAAAATATTTTATTAACAGGTAATAAAAAATTTTATGATAAATTTGTTCAAGAATTACTAGATAGATCAGTATAACTTTTCAGTACAACTACTAAACAAAAGCTTATCGAAGTCTTCTTTCGAAGAAACGTGAGTACAAACCCCGAACAATTTGGAAAAGCCAGGCAGGAAAATATTGACAGATTAAAAGAAAAACAGGAATTAGATCTAAAAACTCATAATAAAAAACGATAACATATCAAAAATGTGGGGAATAGCCATAGATGGCGGCACGAATACAGAAATAGATTTCTCAAAAATTTGAGCCTTATTTTCATCTTCCGGGACTACCGACATTAATGTACAGAAAACCTTGAAAAACAAGTGAAAGTGAGCACAGTTTCATAGAGCCTGTCAATGAGAGCTAACAAAACTATTGTATTCCTTATTATTAATGTTTTCAACAGCTTCTAAAATTTACAGATGAATCTCTATATGACAACTATCTGCATAAACGCAATGATCAGCATTTAGCTTTGCATTTATAAAACAAAAATTTAAGAAATTCTTTACCAAGTGCCCCTATACATTGATCCAATGAATCCAATGTGTTTAAATCTCGCGACATATTCTTTCATTTTTTGTCTAGTTAGAGGAAAGTGATTAAATTATACTGGATGAAATACTTTCCACACTTCTAAAAAGTTCAATGGCCACTCGCTTTTCTAGGCAAAGCAAATTATGGAAACTAGATTCTCTCCTCTCTATATGTTTTCGAAGCCAATCAATTTTTTAAAAGCACTTATTTTAATTCTAAAATTTCTCTTGAAGAAATCATCTTTGCAAAGTGAAACTGAATTTCCCAAAACGTGCCTGCTTGACTCTGCAAACAATAAAAATTACATATCACGTAAATAAATAGATACATTTGTTACACATGCCTCGACCAAGTGCTACTACTAGTGAGGAGTATTAGGTGAAGGGACTCCGAAACCACGTTTTTGGCATTTAATTTTCAAAATCTTATATCGCTTATCAGCGATCTGAAAATGAGTGAAATATATGAAGAAATACGCGATGTAATATTACTATAGAAAAAGTAAAATCGCTGCAAAAATTTGTTCGGTTTACGGTGAGGATGCTGTAAGAGAACGTCGAACTTAGGAATGGTTTGCTCAATTCCGTTCCGGAAATTGAGATATCAAATATGCACTAAAAGTCACTGAAAATATGTTAGGAAATAGCGGAAGCACTAAACATCAACCACATGACAGTTTGGAATCATTTAAAGAGAGCAGGCTACGCAAAGACGATTGATGTTTGGGTACCACATGAATTAACGGAAGCGCTGCTGAATCGCAACGAAATCGAACCATATTTGAAGCGAATCATTACGGGCGATGAAAAATGGATTCGATACGTTGAGTGTTTGGTGGGATTGGAAGAGAATTGTCTATTACAATCTGTTCCAGCCGGGTGTACCGGATAATTCGGTTCTCCACTGGTCTCAACTCGACCGCCTGAACAAAGCAATCAAGGAAAAGCGACCAGAATTGGCCAACAGGAAAGGATCAGGACAATGGCAGGCCACACACTTCTTTGATGACTCGGAACAAATTGACGGAACTTAGTTACGAAGTTTTAACGCATCCGTATAGCCCGGAACTTGCACTGTCTGACTATCATTTGTTTTGGTCTCTGTTAAACTCTCTTAATAAAAATTGACCGACCGAACACTGAAAATCACTTTAACTTAAACTGGCAAAAGGTCATTAATAATAATGGCCAATAATAAAATTGTTTTCAATATAGACAATTTTTGTTAATACTTTTTATATGACCCAATATTTGTATGTTAAAAAAAGGTCTACTGTTTTTAAAAATGGCTGGCAGAGTTAGTAAAATATTTCTTTGTTTTTTTAACAATCATAGTCGTGTTACTAATATACCAAAACGCAATACTGAAGATTACTTGATTAGTTTCACCTTTTGATATATTCCAGGTGTACTGTTGAAAATTGATGTTGCTAAAACGCGACGACGGCGGGTTACATACAAATCACTTTGACATATTCCATACATAATTTTACCGAGTAAATTATTGTTTACGATCATTTTAATATTGCAAAATTAATTGTTTTGATTACTAAGCGGTAAGAAGTTTGCAGCTGTGGGAACTGTTAGAGGAAATCGCATGAGAGGTGCTAAAGACAAACTGGCAACTGGTAAAGCATTGAAAAAGTATGATCACGATTATTTCTTTGAAACTACAAATAAGTTGTTTGTAGGTCGTTGGCAAGACAATTACAGCCCAGTCTCGTCTAATCAACGAATATAATATATATATGGGCAGCGTAGACCTGCATGATAATGCAGTATCTAATTATCGTGTAGATATACGAGGTAAAAAATTCGACTGTAGCCAACGCTTGGAAAAGTCACTGTTTGATCACTAAAAGAGAAGGACATAAAGCAATGCCACAGTTCAAGTCCGAAGTAGCCCAAAAATTAATTTTCTTTCTAGTCACACCAGAATCAAATGAATCAGATGAAATGGATATTGAGGAGTCTGAAAGGCAACGACAATTGCCACGTATTGATCTTTCCTAATAATACATAATATGGAAAACACCAAGTGGTAAACGGCTAAGATGTTGTGAATGTCATTATCAAATAATATAACAATGCAAGAAATGCAATTTAACTTTGCATTCAAAATGTTTTACCATAAGTACGATGCTGATAATTTTGAATTAAAGTTTAATTCACATTCAGTTTTTTAAAAACAGTTATATAGTTGCAAATTTTCTTTGTGTACCATAAGATGATTTGCATGATTTTTGATGATTTTTGCAACAGGCTGACCTTGAAAACCCAGGATTTTCTTAGTGGGCTACAAATTATCATTTGGATCTTATATAAGAAATTATAAAGTTATCTCAACGATTTCGACGATTCGTCCATAATGGGTCAAGTAATGAAACCACAATTTCGTATGTAATTAAATTCATTATTTAATTACATACGAAATATTAATAAGACCAGTAAAAACCCAAATGAAATTGTTAAACTTTCTTACGAGATATTAAAGAATAATAATGAAATATATGGAATCAAAAACAAATGTAATGAATATAACTCCATTTAAATTTGTAAAAAAAAATCAGTTAGTTGACTTAAGGAGTTCTCCTGTACTGTGAACAACAGACAGCATATCCCGACCATTGAACAAATCCAAATTGGAATAATTCTACCAAACGATTTAAACGTAACAATAAACGGGATCAAAAGATAGGTTTATTTACGGAACTTACCTAATCAATTTCCACAATACCCCAGTAAAAATCAATAATCAACAATGAAGTAGCCTGGAAGCTTTACCTTTAATTACAGTCCCTGCCATAATGCAATCGATATCTCAGGAAAACGGGCCTATTAACATCTTATCATTACAAGCTCTCAATGAGTCACATCTTAATACTTAACACTTATTGCAAACTGGCAGGATACTAAATAAAATCTCATTATTTGGGCTGACTGTCATCTTTACCGCATTCATTATACTTTCGTAATTATGAATGAGGACTTCGAGAAAAATAATCATTCAGGAAATTCCACGTCACAAATTCGTTTCCTTCCTTTTTCATCTTCTAAATATATCATGCAATACACACACACACACATATATTTAACTTAGGAATTCATCGTTCAACCACTTTTCTATGATCACATGAAATATATATCAGTGTGCTACCTTATTATGGAAACGATACTGCACACAAATTTTACCACGTACCAAAAAGACTTGAAAACTAAAACTCAGCAGGCTGAGAAAAGGGATGGAAAACATTAGTAGGTGTGAAACAGATCAGCAGGTTGAAAAAAACGGGAGTGAAAAATTGTGAATTTTTATTTTTTTTTTTATTGATACATTTAACACACGGGGTGTACCCCTATGAATGCAGAGCATTGTGTTGAATGGAAGGAAAATTGATAAGTGGGAGGAAGAAGGACGGAGAATAAGAAAGGGAATACAATCACACAGGACACCGATCAGTTTATAAGTGTCGACTATGACCGCATGTTGCGCAAAAGGCCAAGCTTTTCGCATCCACTCATGTTGTGCATGTTATATTTGTACATGAATGGAAATAGATCAGCAGGTGTCAAAAAGGGCGATGAAAAAGGCGACAGGTGTTGATAAAGGTGTCAAATATTTAGGTGTGAAAAAGGGTGTCATGCGACACAAAAGGTTTGATAAAAAGAACACCCCTGGTTACCGTTAAAGTTGCGGTTTTTTAGATAGGGTTTTGAAATACCGCTCCACCTATCCTGTCAAACATTTTTTTTTGTTCAAAATCCGCAATTGATCAACATATTAAAATTTATACTCTGTCTTATATTTTAGTTCAATCAACCTGGACCGGCACAATAGTGTACTCCGTTTGACTTACTTTTTGGTAGAGGTCACGCAGAGGTCGAATTAGTCAATGAATAATAAAAGTAGAGAGTAAACCAACAAATATAAGAAAGATTCGTTCGAAAATGTGTTTTTTAAATTGAGTTTTGAAGTAAGTACTCGAAAATTGAGCGAACAAGTAAGGGATGGACCATTTATAATTTAATTTTGGTGTAAATACGTAAACAACAAATAATTTTTTATGTTGTTTTTATTTTGAAAGTACAATCCCTGTTAATTGTCGAACACTATTTCATTCAAATGCACCAATTTCGTCCTTAATAGCCTCAATCGTTGCTGGATGGTTGACATAATACTTATCTTTAACGGCTCCCCACAAATAATAATCCAACGGAGTCAAATGGCAACTGCGTGGTGGCCAATGCATATCACCAAACAACAGTGATTTTCAAACTTCCCACGCAAAATACCTATTGGGTGACAGGGCGCGCACTCCTGTTGGAACCAAATGTTGTCTACGTCCATAGCTTCTAAACTATGCAACACCCATTTTGTGAAGCAGTTTTCAATATCATTTTCACAAAAGTTAGACTTAAATTTTTTTTAGATAAGCTTTTTTGAAAAAACTTAACACCCGATGAGGCTGCTGCCTGGAATACGTTTCGGCTGATCGTAAGTTCAGCAGATGAAGGGCATCGAACGATGCTATCAAGGCGTTTGGGATGAGGAAATTATGGAAGACTACCTGTGGTTCCCAATAAGAGAAACGGATGCTAAAATAAACAAACGACATACGCGGAATGAGAGTTTCTAATAAACTATTACATATATTGAACACAATAAAATCGAAAGAAAACAGTAACTGAGAAGTCATGCATAATTTATCGTATTTATCCATAGATTTTCTCGCTACATACCTTGTACTCTTCATAAAATTGTAAGCTCTGCGCATAAAGTAATAAACTGGGCACCTTTTTAATGTTTTAAATGTTTTCCAGGGGTTTTTGTTAATTTTCCTAAACTGCACTAAAAAAGTAGAATTACCTCCGAAAAAATTTCAAAACTTCAAAACAGAAAAAAAAAAAATTGTCACTGCAACATTAAATTTTTTCTGTTAAGTTAGTAGAACTCCATCCTTATTTCTACATAAGCAAAGAGCAAATTGTGTAATTAATATACCTATATATTTATGTTTTTTACCATCTGGTGGGTCATCTAACATTTGGAATTTTAACTATTGGTTATTTTGCTTGTGGCAAGTCTAATGTCATTCATATACATATATGACGGAAAATTAGTTTTATCTTTGCGTTAACGAAATGGGTACTAGAAATTTATTTACGAAATAATGAATCTTATACCGAAAAATTAAGAAGAAAAAAAGCTACTTCCAAGCGTATTTATGGACCAATTTGTGAAACCTGTGCGTGAAACTGCAACAACAATAAGTTGTCGTTATCCCACAGTGCGCACAACCGAAAAAATTGCTGCTGTTGCTCATAATGTGCAAGAAGAACCACCCACTCATCTTGCCATCGTTCTCAAGAATTGAACATTTCGAAAAAGTCCTGTGGTTACGTTAATAAGGAAAATTGACGCCTCTAATGCTCAGAAAATACACGCACGATTGTTGAGAAGTCAATGCACCCTCAAAGAGTAACTGTTGGGTGTGGTTTTTGGACCGGTGGTATCATTGGGCCATTTTTCTTTGATAATGAGGAAGGAAGATGCATTACAGTGAATGGTGTACGCTACATCCATTGATAACTGATTATTTGTGGCCTATTTTAAAATATATATATGGACTTAGACAACATTTTTTTTTACCGTCACACAAGCTGTGGAATGTTTGAATCGCATTATTAGCCAATTTGGTGATGTGCGTTGGTCACAACGCAGTTGCGAGTTGACTCTGCTATTTGTAGGGAGCCGTAGTGTTACGCCAACTATCCAGCAACAATTGAAGCTCTTTAGGACAAAATTGGTGCAGCCATCAGTCAGCGCCATCCGGTTGGGTTGAACGTATGGGCTACTGCATGCCAGCTGAGGAAGTCAAATGGTGACCCACAATTACCCGGAATAATTGTACTTTCGAATAATAAAACTCAAATTGAAAAAAAGTTATTCGTTTCTTATTTACACTAAGATCAAATTCAAAGTGGTTCACCCTATAAGTCCACACATAAGTGGCCCACCCTGTATTTATAGATATATACAGTGTTGTGACTTTGAAAAGTAATACGTTACTTATTACGTACTTTACAAGTAATATGTAATAATAAAAACAATATTTTTACGTTAAGATATTACCGGAGAGAGATGTAATCAGATATACATATACATATTACCACTTTAGGTAAAAGTAATATAATAATGTAATAAGTTATGCATTGGGTCATAAAAAAGTATCCGCGGTTTTTCGTTACAAAATGATGTTGGCACCTGCAAATCTGGCAACATTAGTCCGAATATGTCAAACGAACAAAATATCGTATGGGTACCAACATCATCTTGTAACGGAAAACCTCGCATACTTTTTATATGACTCAATATATTACGTAATTTAAAGGTTCCAACACTGTATATGTATGTATATATGCCAAGTCTAATTTTGAGTGAACATCACTTTAAAATTATAATTATTACCAAAAACAATATTTTTCAACTCACTCTACTGTAAATTATTTTATATATTTATTAATTATATCAACTTTTAATCGCCTTTTAAAAGTTTTGTAAATTCGACTTGCTGCATTTCTTTCCACTCTTTTTTTGGTTTCATACGCTTAAGCTGTCCATCCCAAACTAAATCTACAAGACCACCTTGTTTAGCAATAACGCTTTTTACACGATTGGCAAAGTCGATTGCTGTTTCGCCATCTTGACGATACATAGGTGGCAAGTACCATACATCACATACAATTGCCCAAGAAGTCATCATCATGTACAAATATTGCATCATGGAGTATTTAGAACTGTTCCAGAAAGCGTCCCCAAATCGAGGATCATATCTGAAATTATAAATAATTTTTGTTTATATTACGGTTAAATATAAATTAATTGAAAAAAATTTAAAGGACACACCTAAGATAATTCGACTACAGTGATGTAACCCATAGTAGTCCGGGTCACTGTCAATGGAAAAGTTTAATGTCTTATTTTAGGACAACAACAAAAAATTTGCAAGTGGGTCTTGAAATACCGCCCTTTTATATTTTTTCATTTATGCCATAACTTTGTCATTTGGTGTCTTGTTCGACTTGTTATTCCAATTTTTGAAAGATATATAGGAGAACCTAGATTTTTTTTATATAATAACCGTATTTATAATCTGGTGCAAATTGCGTCATTGCAAAATATTTCAGTTGTCACAACAAAAAAATATATGTAATATGCAATAATTTTACAATTTGCACTTGCAAGGATGCAAGACCATTTGCTCTCCAAAAATCATTACACATTTGGTAAGAACGATTTTTTTATTCATGAACAAAAAAGTTACAGACGATCTGGACAATCTTATTAAAAACAAAAAAAGGGCGGTTTTTCAAGACCTTGGGAGTCTGGGGCAGAGAACACAAGGTAAAGTTCGTGATAGTCGCAAAAGCTGGTGAGTCAATGTTCGTTCTCTGGCAATAGCATTGAATAATACTGGGAATACTTAAATTCCAAGATTTTCATACAAAAACTATTATTCAAGCAAAAACGCGCCTTAGACAACTTTGTAATAAAAATATTTAAAAATATTAAATTTTAATTAAAAGTGGAAACACAAAATACTGAAGCTTTTCCTGGTGTTTGTTGAAATGCAAAAATTAGAGGCTTATGAGCGAGAACTAACACCTGTCAGTGAGTTAACTTCCGCTGTGGTGTAGTGGTAGTGCGTTGGACTGCTACGCAGAGTGTCCGGGGTTCGAATCTCGGCACAGGCAAGATCAAAAAGTAGAAAAAATAATTTTTCTACACGGCACCACCTCTTGGTAGGCAATGGCAAATCTACAAGAGTAACAATTGCTATGAAAAGCTTTTCACTTCGCCGTTCGGATTCGGCATTAAAACTGTAGGTCCCTTCCATTCATGTACAAATATAACACGCACAACATGAGTGGATGCGAAAAGCTCGGCCTAGGCCCTCCATGGGTTGTTGTGCCATTAAAAGTAAGTAAGTAAGTAAGTGAGTTTACTTCTCTGTTGGCTTGATTGAACGGTTGTGCATCTGGCTTGGATCTCTACTTACTTACTTAGCTGGTACTACAACAAATGATCGGTCTTGGCCACCTCTATAAAGCTTCGCTGGTCGCCTCTGCTATGCGCGCGCCAGTTGATAAGGCCAAGAACAGTCAGGTCACCCTGTACCTGGTCTTTCCAACGGAGATTAGGACGTCCTCTTCTGCGTCTTCCTCCATTGTGGCTCGAATAAAACACCCTTCTAGCTGGAGCTCTTTCTTCCATTCGTTCAACATGATACCAAAAGAGGTTGTAGAAAATAGTTCCAGCTTGACTGTATCATTTTACAAACCCGAATGAGCTTTGCAGGGATACCACCACCAGTAAATCCTCAGAAAAAGCCTCGTATTAAGAAACCCCTAATGTTGACGACCATCGCAAACACCCAAAGGACAGAGATTTACCTGGAATGTCTGAACCCTCTACATTAAATGTGCCTCTATCCAGCTCTTAGATGTCCTCGAAACATATACAGCTGACATCACCGGTATACAGGAAATGAGATGGCCGGGACAGAGATGTTTCAGAAGAGCATCCTGTGATATCTACTACAGCTGTCATGAGTCTAGACACAAATTTGGTATTGGGGTAGTGTTTGAAAAGAGACTGCGTCACGTAATCTCGTGGTTAACACCCGTGAATGAGCCCCGGCGGATGAGATGGATGAAACGACCAAAGATGACTTTTATGAGCTCAACGGTAAAACTTATGGAAATTTCTCTTGCCATGATATTAAAATAAATGAAAAATATGCAATAAGTTTTTAGTTTTCCTCACTCGAGTCGCTGTGGCTGTTACGCAGAGAGTCCGGGAGCCAATTTCACATTTCCGATCCGGAAACCCCAAACACTGATGGCGTTAAAGTACCGACGCCCGACTATGAGGAGGTCGTTACAACAATAAGGCTGCAGGTTCAGATGGCCTGCCTACTTAATTGTTTGAGACTGGAGGCGAAGAGCTCACAAAACGCATGCACGAGCTTCTATACAGAATATGGTCGGATGAAAGCATGCCAAGTGATTGAAGAACCTCAGCGTACTCTGTCCGCAAAATAGGTGATTCCACGATCTGTGCTAACTACCGTGATAGGCTAAAGCTGCTGAAAGTTCTTTTTCTTAAGTATATTTAGCGAAGACAAAAACTAACCCGCTTACAAATCGTATTAGAAGTTGCTACAGTCGCTTACACAGTAAGCGAGATTCTGATATTCAATTGGCAAAACAACAGAAACTCCCAGCCCATCATTCCAAATGTGCAGGAAATGTGGTTGGCAGCATATCAGCAACCCTAAAAGGCGAAAAGAAATCCCTTTCAAAAACAAAACAACAACCAAGCAAGTAACTTTATAAAACTACTGGCTAGGTACCTCAACATCTACAGCTAATAGATATCAAGAGCTTGAAGATGAGGAGCCAGAAAATATCAAAATTAAAACTTCTGAAGGAAATGAACAAATTCCCAAGCCATCACCAATATTTGTAGATAACGTTGAAAATATCCAACCACTGCTTGATATGTTAAAAAATAATTTTAACGAATTATATAATATTAAAGTTGTCAATTCTAATCAAATTAAATTTTTTTTCACATTTAGAGTAAGGGAGCATGAGATTATCTCTCAACCGTACCTGCGGTATCTTGGTGTGCTGATCGACGCCAAAATGACATATAAGGAACATTTATTGGCAGTCAGTGAAGAGGCCTCAAAAAAGGTCAAAAGGTCAACTCTCCTGGATATTGTCAAATATTGGTGAGCCACGCTCCAGCAGACGAAAACTCCTGGCACGCGTCACAAGCTCGATAATGCTATATGCAGTGCCAGTATGGGCTGATGCAACGCAAACTCCGTCGTACATTGACGGGATCCGGGCGACCTACCGCTGCAGCGCACTAAGAGTTGCAAGTGCATTCCACACATCGTGGGATGAAGCAGTCGGTGTTATCTCAGGCTAGACATACTAGCATGTGATTGCCGGAACATTTATGCAGCAGGCCTCTATGCATCAAAGGCAGATGGAGTGCCAGCTTTGCTGGGAAAGGGCGAACAAAGGGAGATGGACATTTGCACTCATTCCGGATATTGAGAGTTGGGTAACTCGAAAACAAGGTGAAATAGATTTTCACATGACGCAGCTACTCCGCGGACATGGTTGTTTCAAATATTATCTGCACTGCTTCAAATATGAGGAAGAGCCGTTTTTCCTTAACGATATTGAGGACGCTCGACAAATTATCTTTTATTGCTCGCGTTACGACTTCGGACGAACCGAGATAAGGGAAGCCTTAGGGGAGGCCTCCACTTTGGCTAATATTATTAAACACATGTGCTACACACTGCATAAGTGGCAAGCAAACCAGACAGCGGAAGCAAGAATAATGTCTGCACTCCGTCACATTAAACGTGATCGTAATATGTAACGCACCCGTTTGCGCAACGTAGGCCTAAATGTCATTAATTCAGGCAACCACCAAGACAGCCAAGACTTGACTTACCAAGAACTGACACTTAAGCAGTAATGCTCGGACGGCCTCCCGACGTAATACTTAATGGTGGTTCCGGGAGGACCCACCGTCCGGACATGTGAGGTGGTTTTAGTGGGGTCTCACACTGACTAAGAGGCCATTGCCTGCCAAGAGGTGGTGCCGTGTAGAAAAATTAATTTTCTACTTTTTGATTTTGCCTGTGCCGAACCCCGGACACTCTGCGCAGCTCTACCACTATGCCACAGCGACCACTGCTTCCTTATTAAAGAACTAGATTTCCGCCCTTGCTTTTGAGATGGATAGAGTCATATATCACTAACACAAAACAAAAGGTGATTTTCCGAAATGCCAAAAAGCATTGATGTTACTTCCGGAGCCATGATGTCAAGGGAGCCATCTGGGACCTTTATTATTATTTTTTCTGCTTATCAATGATTTGCCATCTGTTATTCGAAATTGCCAAATTGTAATGTATGCTGATGATGTAAAGTTGTTCTTATCTTGCAACTCTATAATCCAACAAAAACTTCTGCAAGAAGATCCTGATAATTTTCAACTTGATGTTACTTAATATGGATAAATGTAAGTATATGACACTTACAAGGAAACAACCTATGACTGCTAAATATTGTTTACAGAATCAGATATTTGTTGATCTGGGTGTGACAATGGACTCCAAATTAAGTTTTAACTTGCATATTAACTCGTGTGTGAACAAAGCTAAAAGTTCTTTAGGATTTGTTAAACGTTGGTCAAAGGAGTTTAACGAATATTATACAACAAAAACGCTATTCACTTCACTTGTTAGACCCATCCTTAAGTATGCATCTCTTGTCTGGAATCCTCAATATAATTGCTAAACATGTAAAATCGAGTCGGTTCAAAAACAATTTCTTATTTTTGATCTGAGGATTTTTTGTTGGAAAAAAATCAATGAATATAACATTTCTTGCCAAGCTTTTGAATGGCATTTTATCATCATGTATTTACTAATTGAAATAAACTTTAATATACCCTGTAGAAGCTCACGTTATTTTATTCCTATTAAACTTAGCATATACAAAACAAACTATGCTCAAAATGATCCTTTTCGTGGAATATGTAGGGATTTTAATGAACATTATTATAATCTATTCAACATTTCCGATTCTCTGGAACACATCAAAACAAACTTACTTATCATACTAAATCGATAAACAGATGATAATTTTATATCTGTAATTATAAAGAATGTTTATTTGGATATACGAACATATTTTCGTGTAAAGCGGTTGTGCCGATCACCGATCTGTACGTTATGCGGATGCGCCTCGGTCGTATTGGGCGGGAGGAGGGTCCACGGGGATTCGTTCACTAAAAAAAAAATGTATAGATGCTAAATTAAACAGCATTGTAAAAGTGTAAACGATGCAAAGTCTCACCGGCATATCAGCTTACTGCCAGTCGCATCAAAAATTTTAAAAAGCCTTTTCCTCTCACTCACAGGATATTAAAACGAATACACTACAGCAACGTTTCCCGACATCTCCCAAGCTTCCGATAGAGTATGGCACGAAAGCCTTCTATACAAAATTAAGAGAATGCTTCCAATAAACGTCTATCTGATTGCCTAAGCGATCGAAATTTCTTCGTAAAACACGGCGAAGAGGTCAGCGAACTTTACAATGTTCAAGATGGTGTACCACAAGGAAGAGTAATGGGTCCAGTTCTCTACTTCCTATTTATATTAGACCTTTCTTTAACTTCGCCGATGACACTGTTGCTTTGGAAGTTAGTTTCGTAGCAGCTTCCAATATACTTCAGAGAAGTATGAATAATATTCGGAATGGAAATGTTGACGAATATCTGCCAATGAAGCGAAGTCAACTCAAGTTACTTTCACAACAAGAAGATATATGATATAATTGGAGGGCATAATTATAACGAATGGGAAAAAATTCCATAAGCAGATATAGCCAAGTACTTGGGTATTATTCTCAATGGACAAAACGCAAAGCGTTAGGTCTCCAGATGCACAAACTTTACTGGCTAATATCCCAAAACTCGCAACTTACACTGCACAACAAACTTCTAATCTATAAAGCCATTTTAAAACATATATGGACTTAGGGTATTCCACTGTGGGTCACACCACCAAACACCAATAGTGAAATCTTGAAAACATTAAAAAAAAAAAGGTTTATGAATGGTTGGAAATGCACCTTGGTTCGTCACAAACCAACAACTGCACCGAGACTTAAAAATTCCAATAATTGAAGAAGAGATCAAATTTCAAGTCATCTCCTAAAGAAGACGAATTCACAACCAACCCAACAATCTATGTAAGACTCTGATGACCTCAAAAACACAATTTAAACGTAAAGCCACGCAAAATGTACTTGAATAATGTTGTATTTAAATGTTATTAAAAATTTAATAAAATATATGTAAATACATAAATGTAAAATTGCTTTCCAGTTGCATCACTGGATGTATTCCATGCAAGTTATTAAATTTAAAATATCAAATATTGGACATAAGAATTGCTTATTGTTAGCATGAATAACAGATTGCATATATTAATTGCAAAAATTAATAAAAAACAAAAATTTAAGATGTCAATCCATTTGTTTTTACATAACGTGTTCTTATATTCCTCCTAACTCTTCTTCCGAAATATATCAGATGCATGTTTCAGCGATCTGTGAAATTTGTTATATTCTGAAATCAAATGATAAAATAATTGTTTTGTGATTTCAATTTGACTGATTTCATTTGGAGTATCTCCCCCAATTATCCATCAATACTACTTCTTCTTTTCTTTTAATGGTGCAACAGCACAAGGAGGTCCTAGGCCGAACTTTTCGCCTTTCTTCATGTTGTGTGTGTTATATTTCACTTCTGAACGGGGAAGTGAACAGCTTTTATAGGTAATTTTTACTCTTGTAGGTTTGCCTGCCAAAAAGTGGTTTTCTCTCCTTTTATTGATTTTGCTTGTGTCAAGATTTGAACGCCTTTAACACTACTACCTACTTGTAATAACTCCATAACTAGTGAAGGCATTTCCCAACTGAACTCAGTCTCATACGCCAATAATAAGATCATGGGTCTCATTTTCATTGACTATTTTTCTAACGCAAATGTGTCATTACTTTTGAATTATAGAAGATCCTCATCGTCCTACCGTTGAAATTAATTTTTCTTTAGCCTTTGCCTTGAAAAAGAAAATCTTATTTCTTTAAATTACAATTTTAAAAAAACTAACTACATAAAACTGATAAATTTTCTTTCCAAAGTTGACTTAAAAAAACTAACTACATAAAACTGAAAAATTATCTTTCCAAAGTTGATTTTTCTTTCTGCCAGCTAATCTTTAATTAACTTAGTGCTATTCCCAAATTTTCTGAACAAATTATTTTCTCGCAAATCAGTTTTAATCTTCATAAATCTATTTCACCTTTTCAACATAGTTTAATACTCATTTAATACTCAAAATTGTCCATTTCCTCACTTAATAAAGTGGTTGAGTAATTTAAAAACCCTATCCATAAGGGCTTAGTTAGTTTTTCTGAATAAACCGAAATTTCCGAATAGGTTTAACCAAAAGACGCATTATAATAAACGCTATAATTCAATATCTTGACTGATTTTTCTAAATATACGAATCTTCGCTACAGGTATCAACTTAAGTGCAAAACTTGTTATAAAGAATATCTAAATAAGATTAAAGATTCGCTAAAACAGGATGATAAATACTTTTACATAAAACGTAAAGATTCTGGATTTCCGTTAAGAAAGTGAACAAACAATTTATAATCTCTTTTCAGACTTTTTTATCTCCAGTGGATATTTCCATCTGTTGATGAAACAGTTGGGTTAGAATATATGCGGAACCTTAAAAACTGTGTTAACTCTGGCCCTGACAGCATTACCGAATGTATTCTTAAGGAATGTTGCAATGAAATTATGGAACCCATTAAACTTCTATTTTCTTACAATATAAGTATGTCCCAGACGCCTGGAGGGTCTTTTACATTATTTCGCTACATAAATCTGGCTAGTCTTTAATTAAAAACTACATACCTTGTGATAGTAAAACTTAGTGCTATTCCCAAACTTTCTGAACAAATTTTTTTCTCGCAAATCAGTTTTAATCTTCATAAATCTATTTCACCTTTTCAACATAGGTTTTTACCCGCCAAATCGACAACTGCTAAACTTATAGAATTCACTTCAAGAGTGTCAGAAGTCTTTGCCAATAAATTAAAAACTGATGTTGTGTGATCGACCACACTAAGTTACTACAATATGACCTAAATCAACTGTTCAGTTGGTGTCGCTTAGACTTAATTAATCTGAATTTAAATAAATGTAGGCAAATGCCTTTTTCACGTAAAACTCCTTTATTATTTAACTATGAAATTGATAACTTCAAGCTTGAAATTGCTTCAATATTCGTGGATCTTGGATTGACTTTGGATACCAAACTTTGTTTTAGTATTCACATTAAGTGTACAAGTATGAAACAACATATAATGACTTCTCTGTGTCGCTAGGTAAAGCTATACGCTCTGTCAAACCATATCATTGGAGCCATTTCTTCGCATTTAGTTCTGTCAACAATATTCAGTTCATAAATAATCAAGTTTCATACAACAACATTTTTTTTTTCGCACGTAAAAATGTCGAATTTTGTGCCTACAAACTACGATATGCGGACATCATTGATTTTCTGTTTCCAATTGAAGAAATCTGCTTCGGAATCTCAACGAATGCTGTGGAAGCTTACGGCCAGCATGTTCTAGGCATAACACAGTGCACCGAGTGGTTCAATAAGTTTAAAAGTGGCGATATTGATGTGGGAAACGAAGAACGTGAAAGACCACCGAAAATATTTGAAGATGCCGAATTGCAAGCTTTAATTGTTACTGGTGATGAAAAATGGATCTACTTCGAGAATCCCAAACGTAAACGATCATATGTTAAGCTCGGTACACCGGCCAAATCGACAGCAAAGCGAAGTTCTGAGAACAGCGAAGTGTTATCTGGTTTGACCTTCTGAAACCAGGTGAAACAGTTACTGGTCAACGCTACCAACAACAATTGGTCAGTTTGAACCGTGCTTCGTGCCAAAAACATCCAGAATATCAAGCTAGGCAACACAAAGTGATTTTTCTTATTGACAATGTACCATCACATCGAACAAAACAGACTCAGGAATTGGTAGATTCGTACAGCTGGGAAGCCCATACGGCTTATTCTCCAGACTAGGCTCCATCTGACTACCACTTATTTTCATCAATGGGGCACGCACTTGCTGAGCAGCACTTCGATTCGGACGAAAATGTGAAAAATGGCTTGCTTACTGGTTTGACTGAAGACACGAAAAATTTTTTTTGGCGAGGCATTCACAAATTGCCAGAGAGATTGGAAAAATGTGTAGCTAGCAATGGCCATTACTTTGAAGATTGAATTTATAACCATTTTTCTTAAATTAACGTGGAAAAATTTTTACCTGTTTCATACTTTTACATCTGGTAACTGGTACAAAAGCGGTTAAGATGTGGTGGAAGATTTGCCTCGATCTGATCAGCCATCAAAATCTTCAACCGAAATTAACAGCAATAACAATGAAGGAAATGGTGATGGAAAGTCGTCAATTAAGAGAGAGAATTTTCTGTGTCTCATGAGAGCAAATTCGTCGAAAAAGGCCAAGTTTGTGGAAAAAAAGTCATGGATTTTGCATGGTACCATATCACAAAGCTATCATTGTGAACGAATTTCTGGCCAAAAACTCAAAAAATATCATCGAACAACCACTTGTTATGGCTCCGATCGACTTTTTTCTCTTTCCAAAACTCAAATTACCACCGGGGCACCCGGTTTCAGTCACTAGAAGACATAAAAGAAATCCGCGGCGAGAACTGAAGTCAATTCCGGAAAATGCGTTTGTAAAATGTTTTGATTGGATTATTTGTTGGCTTATGTAGTTTATTATTTCGGAAGTGGCCTACCTTGAAGACGATACAATAAATTTGATTGAATAATAAAAGTTTGGACAGTTTGTAAGTGGTTCTATTCATGGTACCTGAAAAGACGAATAGTTTTGCATATTTTTAAATTATTTGAAACTAGTACCTCTTAATTACACCAAAATTGTAAAATTCGCTGTATAAAACGGTGTACCGTTTTTCGATATTAAAGATATTTAATATATAGTTTTTACAAAAAATTAATATAAAATATCTGGGTTATAAGGTAAGACCAGAAGGCATTCATACCTACGAAGGCGAAGTTTTTTCGGATTATGCACTTACTATAGAAGTTTTGTGCACGGAATTACAAACATTTACGTGCATTAACATGGAAAAATCGTTACAATGGTAGGAAGAGCACCGCTATGCTACTATGCTACTGAAACGAAAAATGCTGTTTACAGAGCCACCCTGCAGTCAGTTGCAACGCGAGCTGCTAAGAAGCGATACAGAGAGTTGAGGAGGGAGGAGAAACGTCTTTTAAGGCGCAAGAAAAGAGATGAAGAAAGACGCGAGGAGTTCAATGACCTTATCAGTGTCCCAGATCGACACCCATCATCTATGTGTCGATTGTAAAGCCGCCTTCGACAAAACGATTAGGGATCACTTGTACGCCGCAATGTCTGATTTTGGTATCTCTGCAAAGCTCATTTGTCTTTGCAAAATGACACTAACCGACACCACCAGCGCAGTGAAAATTGAGACAGACCTCTTCGCACCATTTGATACCAAAAGAGGTTTCAGACAAGGTGACTTCTTATCGTGCGACTTCTTTAACCTTATGCTGGAGAAAATAATTCGAGCTGCGAACATCGACATCTCTGGTACTATCTTCTACAAGAGTGTCATGCTGCTAACATACGCTGATGATATTGACATCATTGGGAAAAACGCTCGAGCAGTGCAGCATTCTCCAACCTGGAAAGGGAGTTTCGTCGAGTGGATCTAGTGGTGAACGAGGACAAAACGAAATATCTTGTGTCAACAAACAATGAGTCACGGCGTCTTGGACAAAAAGTCACTGTTGACAATTATACTTTTGAAGTCCTCAAGGATTTCGTATATCTAGGATCCAGCATAAACACCAACAGTAATGTCAGCCTTGAGATCAATCGGAGATTAACTCTTGCCAACAGGTGTTACTTCAGTAGGCAATTGAGAAGTAGAGCCTTCTCTCGATCGACGAAAATAACGCTCTAGAAGTCCCTCATCCTTTCCGTCCTAATGTATGGCGCAGAGACGTGGACATTGACCATTAATGAAGAGAGGCTGTTAGGAGCGTTCGGGAGGAAGATACTCCGTAAGATCTACGGTCCAGTATGTGTGGACGACGTGTATCGAATAAGATGAAACGATGAGCTGTATGAGCTATACGCAGACGCTGACATAGTTAAGCGTATAAAAATCCAGCGGCTTCGCTGGCTAGGTCATGATAAGCGAATGGAAGAAAGCGCTCCGGCTAGAATAGCGTTTTATTCGAACAACAGTGTAGGAACACGCAGAAGAGGACGTCCTAATCTCCGTTGGAAAGACCAGGTGCAGGGCAACCTGACTGTTCCTGGCCTTATCAACTGACGCCAGCGCGCGCATAGCAGAGGCGACTGGCAAAGCTTTGTAGAGGCGGCCAAGACCGATCATCGGTTGTAGCACCAGTTAAGTAAGTAAATAATGGAACGACTTGGGAGGAAATGGTAGATGAAAGTTTCATTATTCATCAACATTATATTTTTTATGTCATTAGTTAACATAACCACGAACATTACTTTTTACTTTTTCGGTGTTTTATTCTTATACAGTCCAACGTTGCTAGATGGCGTAGATGTGCAATAACTAAATATGTATGCGTGTATACCACTTTACATAAACATACATACATACATGCAAGCATGCGAATGCTGTTGTTCTGGAAATATAGTCACAATATGGTAGTCTAACGAATAATCTGTTGGTTCTGCCAAAAAACCGAAAAAGGAAGTCATAGCAGAGTACCACAATGGATCCAGTCACCTAGGCAACAGAAAAACGGTATAAAATATCAAAAAGCGGTTATATTCGGTTGCAGATTCAATTCGTCGATGTGAGCAGTGTAGCAAAAGGACCAACAAGAAGAAGTTATGGTAAAATGACAAACAATTCTTCAACAACATGGTTATAAGATTTGGAGTACCAATGGAATCCCGATCAATGCAGAAATTTTGAGTTCTCCAAATAACTTGCAACGCGTTAGGCATCCGGAAAACTCGTACAACACCATTACACCCGTAGTTTGATGGTATGGTAGAACACTTCAACAAATCTCTAGAGGAGTGCCTAAAGAAAAGTTCATCGTTTTGTCAGGAAGCGTATTAAACTGGCGACAAAATGAAGGCCAGGTACGATTTGAAGGAAAACTCAAAGGGCTTCGAGGAAGGACAGTTGATAATGCTGTACAATCTACAACGAAAGAAAGGCCTCTCCCCTAAATTACAAACACAGTGGGAAGGTCCACATACAATTATTACACAAGAAAAATTACAGAGCATAGCAAAAATTAAAGTTGTGAATTTGGAGAGACCTTATCAAGAAAAGGATTCTTTACTTGTTCGGACGAACAAACTTAAGTTAAGAGCAGCAGCATTCGAATGCTAGCATGTATTCATAAATAAAAACTCACCTATTTATGTATATGTGTTGCTATCTACAGTATATATATTATACACAATACCTAAAGCATTTTTATGCCTTTGGGGGGAAACAATCGCGCTTGTTTAAAGGAATTACAATCTATATTTAATTTTAATATTATTACCTTTATTTTTTAGCTTTAGCTTTATTATTTAATGAAAAGTAAAAAATCATGGCGTTGCCAGGATACCAAGATGTCAGTGCCGGTGATGGAGGCCAAGATCGATCATCGGTTGTAGTGCCAACTAAGAAATTTTAAGTGCGATGAGCATGATATTCGTGCTACAGCTCAACGAAGCATGCTTATCAATACTGAAAAAAGCTGACAACAAACTAAGGTATGCCCTGAGGAAAGCCAAAATTTTCATATCGCCCAATAACAATGAGGACTAAGAAGAGGTCGATGACGCTAACATCCTGCTAAAGAAGCAGGAGTTGAAAGTAATCCAAATTAATCTGCAGCTCTCGAGATTTGATACAGATAATTTGGATGTTTTCCTACGAGTAAGAAACGCCGACATCGGACTCATACAGGAGCCCTGGGTCAGAAATCTTGACGTCAAAGGGTTCAATGAAAACAAATTCTACAATATCCTCTACTCAATAACAGATGGTAAGCCTAGATCCTGCATACTAGCTAAAAAAACACATTAAAGTACTCCTGTGTTCAAACTCTAGGTCTTCTGATTTACTTACTTACTTACTTACTTAGCTGGCGCTACAACCGATGATCGGTCTTGGCCGCCTCCACAAAGCTTCGCCAGTCACTTCTGCTATGCGCGCGCTGGCGCCAGTTGATAAGGCCAAGTGCAGTCAGGTTGCCCTGCACCTGGTCTTTCCAACGGAGATTAGGACGTCCCCTTCTGCGTGATCCTCCACCGTGGTTCGAATAAAACACCCTTCTAGCCGGAGCGCTTTCTTCCATTCGCTCAACATGACCCAGCCAACGAAGCCGCTGGAGTTTTATGCGCTTGACTATGTCAGTGTCGGCGTACAGCTCATACAGCTCATCGTTCCATCTTATTCGATACACGTCGTCCACGCATACTGGACCGTAGATCTTACGGAGAATCTTCCTCTCGAACGCTCCTAACAGCCAAAAGCCTCTCATCATTGATGGTCAATGTCCACGTCTCTGCGCCATACATTAGGACGGGAAGGATGAGGGACTTATAGAGCGTTATTTTCGTCGGTCGAGAGAGAGCTCTACTTCTCAATTGCCTACTGAACCCGCAGTAACACCTGTTGGCAAGAGTTAGTCTCCGCTTGATCTCAAGGCTGACATTATTGTTGGTGTTTATGCTGGATCCTAGATAAACGAAATCCTTGACTACTTCAAAAGTGTAGTTGTCAACAGTGACATTTTGTCCAAGACGCCGTGACTCTTTGTTTGTTGACACAAGGTATTTCGTTTTGTCCTCGTTCACCACTAGACCCACACGACGAGACTCCCTTTCCAGGTTGGAGAATGCTGCACTGACTGCTCGAGCGTTTTTGCCAATGATGTCAATATCATCAGCGTATGCTAGCAGCATGACACTCTTGTAGAAGATAGTGCCAGAGATGTCGATGTTCGCAGCTCGAATTATTTTCTCCAGCATAAGGTTAAAGAAGTCGCACGATAGGGAGTCACCTTGTCTGAAACCTCTTTTGGTATCAAATGGTGCGGAGAGGTCTGTCCCAATTTTCACTGCGCTGGTGGTGTTGGTCAGTGTCATTTTGCAAAGACGAATGAGCTTTGCAGTGATACCTAAATCAGACATTGCGGCGTACAAGTGATCCCTAATCGTGCTGTCGAAGGCGGCTTTATAATCGACAAATAGATGATGGGTGTCGATCTGTTTTTCTCGGGTCTTTTCCAGGATTTGGCGTAGTGTGAATATCTGGTCGATGGTGGATTTACCAGGCCTGAAGCCACACTGATAAGGTCCAATCAGTTTGTTGACGATGGGCTTCAGTCTTTCGCACAGTACGCTCGATAGAACCTTATATGCAATATTAAGAAGGCTGATCCCACGGTAGTTGGCGCAGATCGTGGAATCACCCTTCTTATGGATTGGGCAGAGTACGCTGAGATTCCAATCACTTGGCATGCTTTCATCTGACCATATTCTGCATAGAAGCTCATGCATGCGTTTTTTGAGCTCTTCGCCTCCGGTCTTAAACAACTCAGCAGGCAGGCCATCTGCACCTGCAGCCTTATTGTTTTTCAGCCGAGCAATGGCTGTTAAGACCTCCTCATAGTCAGGCGGCGGTACTTCAACGCCGTCAGTGATTGGGGTTTCCGGAGTGGGTTCCGCAGTGGCGGGATTATTGCCGTCTTCGCCATTAAGCAGCTGCGAAAAGTGCTCCCTCCATAATCTCATTATGCCCTGGATATCTGTCACCAGATTTCCGTCTTCATCCTTGCAGGAAGAGGCCCCGGTCTTCAAACCAAGAGTCAGGCGTCTTATTCTTTCAAAGAATTTTCGGACCTCGTTCCTGTCCCGCAACATTTCGATATCATTGAACTCGCGTCTTTCTTCATCTCTTTTCTTGCGCCTGAAAAGACGTTTCTCCTCCCTTCTCAACTTTCTGTATCGCTCCTTAGCAGCTCGCGTTGCAACTGACTGCAGGGTGGCTCTGTAGACTGTGTTTTTTGCTTCAGTAGCATCGCGACACTCTTGGTCGTACCACATATTTCTCCGTCGACGGTGGTAGCCTAGCACCTCTTCGGCAGCCGTACGCATAGAGCGGGAAATGTGCGTCCACTGTGCGCATATATCATCAAGTTGAGGGGTGTTTTGCGAAAGGAGAAGTGCAAGTTGGTTGGCAAAGACTTTGGCTGTCTGTTGTGATTGCAGCTTTTCGACATCCAGCTTTCTCTTTGTACCTATCCGTACGCGATTTGCTACACATATACGTGTGCAGACCTTGGCTGCAACCAAGTAGTGGTCTGAGTCTATGTTTGCACCACGTATTGTGCGTACGTCTAGTACATTGGAAGCGTGCGTTCCGTCGATCACAACGTGATCAATTTGGTTTCGTGTGTTTTGATCAGGGGACAGCCAAGTGGCCTTATGGATATCCTTATGTTGGAATCTGGTGCTACTAACTGTCATGTTTCGTGCGGCGGCGAAGTCGATCAGTCTCATACCGTTATCGGTGGCTTCGTCGTGGAGACTGAATTTTCCGATCGTCGGACCAAAGAGACTCTCCTTGCCCACCTTGGCATTAAAGTCGCCTAACACGATTTTAACATCGTGGCGGGGGCAATGCTCATAAGCTTTGTCGAGGAGCTCGTAGAAGTCATCTTTGGTCGTTTCATCCTTCTCATCCGTCTTCTGATTTCACAGTCGTGAAATTGGAGCAGCTGCATGGAGGTGTACCCCGCTTAATCCTTCATTCCGCACGATAAACCGACGCCACCTGACGAAGTGCCACGACTCCTATCATCAATCAAAAGCAGAAACGCGCTGCTATTTGGCTGCGATGCCAAATCGAGAAACGAGATTTGGGGAAGCTCTGAGATGAATGATAGATGTGAGTCATACATACAGGGAGCGATTTTATGTCGGTATGTGAATAATGAAAAACTTAGAAAAAAAACTACCGATTTCCATATATGAGATATTTTTATTTAATTTGGTCCTTTACAATTTATATGGTTTATATTGTTTGTACAACATCAATCAACTGGCCGCCGTTATTGACAAAGCAAAATTTGCCCTTTTTGCTGCGTTTTTCATCACTTTTTCGAGCATCTCGGGCGGTACAGCGATTATTTCGGCACGAACGTTTGCCTTGAGCTCGTCAATGGTCTGAGGCTTGCTGGCATACACTTCGCTTTTCAAAAAACCCCACAAAAATATGTCCAGGGAAATTTCGTTGCAGGAATTGCATTGTTTGATTTACAGTGCGGCATTGCGCACCGTCTTGTTGAAACCAGCAACCGTCCAGACCTTTTTCACACATTTGTGGACATAATGAGCCAACATCCTTCGATATCTATTCCCATCGACTGTTTCACATTCCCTGAAGACAAATAGCCCAATGATGTTTTTGGCGCAAACGTCGGCCAAAGGTGTCACTTTTTAGTAATACAATTGTTTTTCATGGTTCTCGTGTGGAATCTCAGTTACCCAAATGCGGATATTTTGCTTTTTAACGGCGCCAGAGAGAGGGAAATGGGCCTCGTCGGTCATCAAAATTTATTTCCAAAAATCAAGCTCAGTGTCAACTATTCCAAGCGACGGTTTTACTTTACTTACTTACTTTTAATGGCACAACAGCCCATGGAGGGCCTAGGCCGAGCTTTTCGCATCCACTCATGTTGTGCGTGTTATATTTGTACATGAATGGAAGGGATCTACAGTTTAATGCCGAATCCAAACGGCGAAGTTAATAGCTTTTCATAGCAATTTTTATTCTTGTAGGTTTGTCATTGCCTGCCAAGAGGTGGTGCCGTGTAGAAAAATTATTTTTCTACTTTTTGATTTTGCCTGTGCCGAGATTTGAACCCCGGACACACTGCGCAGCAGTCCAACGCATTCCCACTACGCCACAGCGACGGTCTGTCGGCAATATTCTTTGAGTAAATTGCACTTTATACCGCACCGGTGGTTTCACTGACGCCAAAATGCTGAGCGCGGTTACAACATATGTGGCTTCAACCAGTTCATTGGAACGTCTTGGGCGTTGGTGAACGGCTTGTCGACTATCCCCCACTGTTCCGTGCTCAACAAAATTCGACACCAGGAATAGTTTTGTTAGACAGTGCTTGTTGGACACGATATTTTCGACGATATGTACGTTAAGTTAACACAACTGAACGACTATTTTCAATGTAAAGCGTCACTATTTCGGCGCTTTATTTCAGTGTGAAGCGATTCATGGTTAAAATTCTACTGAAAATATTACTCTAAAACATGTTTATTCAATCGGTTGATAAATGTTAAAACTATTCAATGTTTACAAACCAACATAAAAGATGGTGCACCCTGTACTTAATACTAATCTTAACATATGTTAAAGGGGAACAACACCAACTTTTGTGTTTCCGAGCTCAGATAACTTTGCGGGTTGGGAGGAGATTTTAAACTTTACATTTTACAGACAACAACTTTCTAAAAGTCAGTAATTGTCCAACCAGAAATGGTCTAACTGCTGGATACTCTTAGATGTAAATCTCAAGGAAGAGAAGCCTGTTCCTGATAGCCATCCTGTGTAGAGAGTTTTCAGTGGATATATCAGGTCAAAACTTCGTTCCCAAATCAATAGTTCAATAAAATTCTGTAAAGATCTCGCAGCTTCGAAAGCTGCCATGAAGGCTGGCTTTAAGGCCTGCTGTCCGATCACTTACAGTAAGAAAAACCCCGCCTCCTTGGTGGAATGAAGACCTAAGTCGACTCAGAGAAATGACTAGAACAATCTTCAATATCTGCGACAAACACAAATACTTTCAACCATATAAAGACTGTCTCAAAGAATATGAAAAATTTATCAGAGAAGCTACGAATGTATCATCAAAAGATTTCTGTAATCCAATCGAGACAACTGAAGACTAGGCCCGTTTAGGTACTCTTATCCAAAGAATACTTCTGGCCATCCTTTCTAAGGAAGGACAATGGGGAGTGGACGAAGTCTTCAGGAGAATCTTTAGAACTTCTAATGAACACCCATTTCCCAGGCAACTTAGCTTACATTGAGCAATGATTCTAGAGTTCAAACACCTGGCATTTCTCTCGAGATCATCAATTTGTCTCTAAGGATAGTAGTTTTTGGCGATATAAAATTTCAGTACTTAAGAGAAGCAGGAACTGATGAAATATTTCCGGCGTGAAACAGTGATTCCTTGGGTAGAGGTTTTTTAAATGAATGGCTCGAAAACATGTTTAATATACAAGGATATTCATTGCCGGGGTAGTGCAGCGCTCTGTCAACAGCTTCACTTCGCAGTTCGGATTCGGCAAAAAAAAACTGTAGGTCCCTTCCATTCATGTACAAAAATAAGACGCCCGACATGAGTGGATGCAAAAAGCTCGGCCCATGGAGGGCTGTTGTGCCATTAAAAGAAGAAGAGGATGAAATATTGGCAAAATTAAAAAAAAAGTTTTTATAAAAATGTTTGTTTGCAAACATTAAATTATTGGCTAATTAAGAATTCATCAACTATTATCTTTAGTTTTATTATATTTTTTTAGTCTTCGCCTTCGGTTTCGGCCAATGACAGAAAAACAATCCCGAACGTCGGCTCCGGTTTCGACTAAAAAATCAGCTTTGGTCAGACAATAACATGTCATCTAAAGATTTCGAAATATATTAGAATAAAAACTACGGAAAAGCTTTCTTTGCTAACTAATGATATCAGTAAACTTCGGAAAGCTCGGGAATGTTTGACAACATCTATGTTGTATACGACAGTATACAGTCACAGTTTGACAGTCTCAGTGAAAACACAGAGTGTGAAAGATAATAATTTTAAGTGTTTTTGATTGGTGAAATAATTAAATAAAGGTCAAATAATTTACTACTTGAGAATAAAAAAAACATAAACTAAGTAATTGTGTCAATATCATGACAAAGTACTAACATTTTTGACTGATTTATGTCACTTAATTTTTATTTAAAGTATTAATATTATAATATATTTATTTAAATAACTTAATTTTAAAATAAAATACCTGGTTTTATTGTTCATTGTTCAAAATAAATTTTTAAGATCGTTTGTTTTTTATTTCCGAATCACGCTTAAAGAGTGAATCCATTTAATATTTTCAAATGTCAAGGAAGGTCATAGGTCACCGAACATGCGAAATAGGCAAACTTTTATATTTGGATACTGGTATTGCATTTGGAAACAGCTTCGAGGCTTGTAGCAAGGCTAATGTTTATGGCTACGTTTACTAATGACATATAACATAGCATCATCTGAAAACTTCGAAGAGCTCTGAAATGTTCATGACGGCGACTGTGCTACAAATACGACTGCTGCAGCGGAATACAGTGAGTCACAGTTCGACGGTCTTAGTCTTAACACCGAGTGTGTAAGATACTTGTGAAGTAATATTAGGTGTTGTTAAATGGTGAAATAAAGTTGCAATAATTTGCTTTTTTTTATAATCCAGTGATAGAACTTTCATGTACAAATAATTCATGTACAAATATAAAACGCACAACATGAGTGGATGCGAAAAAGCTCGGCCTAGGCCCTCCATGGGCTGTTGTGCCACTAAAAGTAAGTAAGTAAAAGATAGAACTTTTCATTTGAAGAGAATTAATAAACAGAAGGAACTAAATATTCAGTAAAACATTATTTTAAGTAGTTATAAATATATATTGTTACGATTGCTTAGTTTCTACTATTTATTTATTCTCAGCAAATAAAAAAGCTCGATCACTGGTCTGTGTATAAAAACAAATAAAGGTTTTTTCAATAGGGACATAATAATTTTGTTATTTTTAAATAGAACCCAGAATAATTAAGATATCGGCCTGATATTTATTCCAGGTGTAGTACACATGTTATATTTGACAATGGTATTCGAAATCGCTCATAAGACAGCCTCGAGCACGTTTGAAGCGATCGATCTTTGGAGCCAATTTTCAACACGCTTCCACACATACCGGAACGTTGGCAATTTCGAGTTCGATATTGTTCCTGAGCTCATCTAACATTGGCTTATTGGTATCAACCAATGACTTAATGTAACCCCCCATAAAAATAAATAGAACGGCGATATATCGCATAAACGAGGTGGCCATTCCACCACACCATTTCCCTAGATTACAGGATTACAAAACTTCCCCTTGAATAGATCAATAATTTGACTAGCTATGTGGCACCATCTTTTGGAATCACATATCACTGATGTCAAGCCCATCCAATTCTGGCCAAAAATAGTCTTGCGACGATAGCGAACTCCATTGACAGTAACATGGTGATTGTCGACATAATACGGTCCAATAACACCTCCGGTATGAAGTCCACACTTAACGATCACTTTTGTGGATGGAAAGGAGTCTCTTGACGCACAATTAGGTTTTGTTGCTGTCCAATAACGAATGAATATTCTCTTATTGACAAAGTCAGTTGATGATGATTTTTCGATTAAATTTAGGCTTTTCTTCAGTTTTGCAGAGCCCAATCAAAGAAATAAAAAATTTGTGGACGCGTTTGTATTTAAATACAAAATTGTTATGTCCCTGTGGTACCCAGTATCCGTTCACAGTTATCCAAAGTAAAAAAGCTCACTCAAATGAAAGCTTTTCAATTTTAAAGTAGTAATTTGAGTAATTGAGTAATTTTAAACGATCTTTATAAGGAGGAAGCTTCGTTAAGGGGTTCCAGTTCAAATTTCGTAAAGCAAATAAAAGAAACTGTTTTTGAAGAGACTCTACGTTATTAATGTAACAACTGTATAGCGGACACCAAACATTCGAAGCATATTCTAAAATCGGTAGTACAAGTGAAATATAACATTTTAGTAATATAAGGATCGTTAAATTCATTTGACCATCCTCATTAATAAAACCTAAGACACCTTTGGCTTTATTTATACATGTATTTATATGTAAATCGAAGCGAATTTTAGGGTCCATAGTCACCCCAAGATCCACACAATTGAAGACTCTAGCCAGAGGTTTAGTGCCAATATAATAATTTGCCACCAATGGCACCCTTCGTGAAAAAATCATAAATTTACATTTATCCATGTTCAAAGTCATCAAATTTAAAGATCACCAGTCAGAAAGTGAAGTTAAATCGCTCTGTAATAGATCTTGTGTCGTGGGTGAATAATGTGATAAGAAAGCAAACATCAAAACTTTGGAGTATCGAATAATTGATAGAAGATCATTTATAAAGAGCGAAAAAGAATTGGTCCAAAATTACTGCATTGGGGGACCTCAGAAGAAACATAAATATTGCGAGAGACAGTGTTCTTGAAAAAAAACTCTTTGTTTCCGGTTACATAAACAGGATTTAATCCAGTCAATAAGCGCTTGAGGAAAGCTAATTCGGATCAACTTTCATTAGTAAAAGATTATGATTTACTTTGTCAAAAGCTTTACTAAAGTCAGCGTAAATTACGTCCGTCTGAAACCCATTAGAAAACCCCTTTATAATAGCACTCGAAAATTCTAAGAGGTTTGTTACAGTGGATCTCCCCTTGAAAAACCCATGTTGATTTAGGGAAACAGAGGATTTAACAGAAAAGGAGAGTTGATCGGTGAAGACTGCTTCAAATAATTTAGGTATAGCACTTAATTTAGCTATGCCTCGATAATTTGAAATATCAGACATTTTTAAAGTAGAATTAAAAATGAATCTTTCCAACAAGCAGAAAAATTACCAGATTTTAAAGAATACAGCTGGGAATGTTATCAGGTCCGGGTAAAAAAAATGTGTTTAATGATTTTAAATGTGTTTAACAGCGAGTAAGGATAAACCATAGTACTGTCATATGAGTCAGCAGAATAACTAGACATAAAAAATTCAGCAAACAAATTTTAGATTGTTGTATTATCGTTTGACACACAATCTTTCCATTTAATAGACGAAGGGAACTCTGTATTTTTTCGTTTAATGTTCACAAAGTCATAAAAGCCGCAGAGGCTTGCTAAGAATTTCTAATTTAATTTTATTTATATAGTCATTATAACATTTACGGTTCAGAATGTGATATTTGTTTCTAAGAGAAGAATATTTAACATAGTCTTTTGAGTTCCCAAACATCTTAAAAACCTTAAAAGCTCGGGTCTTTGAATTTTTAAATCTCTGTAGTTCTCTAGTAGACCATACCAGGCTACTCGCCTTGGGAATGTTCTTTTGCTTGGGAACACACAATTCAAAGCATTTATAAAGAAAATCATTACAGTTTAAAACACAGTTGTCCAGGTTGGAATCGACAGCTGGCCATTCAGCTTCCGTAAGCATTTTTCTCAGTTTGTCAAAATTATTTTTTTTAAAGTTATAGAAATTTGATTCGCTAATATATAACTGTGGACGATTCAGTTCACTACGTAATTCAAAAATGGCTCCAAGAGTAGTATGATGTGGGTCCTCTGGCAAGACCAAAGGTAATGAACTTGATACATTTACGTTAGAAAAATCGTCTGTGAAAGTTAGATCCAGTATCTTATTATTGGCATTTGAAACTGAGTTTAGTTGGTAAAGGCCTTCACTAGTTATGGAGTTTACTATATCAATGCAGTTGTAATTTTAACAAGTAGGTATAAAAGAAAAGTATAAAAGAATCATCGGAGGAGACATCCCAAGCAACATCAGGCAAATTGAAATCTCCAACAACGACTATTTTATCAATTGGTTTCAACATAGAGCAAATTTCTCGGATCGCTGAAACATACATCTGATATACTTCAGAAGAAGAGTTAGGAGGAACATAAGAACACGTTATGTAAAAGCAAATGCATTAACATCTTAACTTAACACAACAAAATTCGATGTTTAAAGCAATTGAAAGAGTCACTTCCTCGGAAAAGCAACAAGACCTAACAGCAATCAAAACGCCACCTATTACCAACGATAGAATTTCTGTCTTTACGAAAAACCGTGAAACCATGGCAAAAAATCTCGGTATTATGTACGGAAGGTCTCAGCGATGTCTCAGTAAAGACGACAATATCACATTCGAGCTCAAAGCTGGCTAAAAATAAATCTCTTAGCTTGGTGTTGAGACCTCGAACATTTTGATATAAAATATTACATTGGGTACATTTAATTAGTTTTTTTTTTTGGTTCGTATAAAGTTTAGGCAGTTTTGCAGTTTTAGGTAACCTAGTGTTCTCCCGAGAAATTAACTTTTTCACAAAAGCATTATCAGGCCAAAAAGATGGATTAGAAATAGTTTTATAAATGTAATTTTGAAGGATGAAGAGTATCTTTTATAATTAAAGTTAAATTTAAAAACAGTTATGTCATCATACTTAAGGTTAGTTTTTGATGTTAAATATTCCACTAGAACAAGGACTTCCTGGGCTGAATAACAACCAGTTTTCTACATTTCTTAGTAAATCCTTCTTTAAGTGAAGGTCATTGTGTTGATTTTGAATTGCTAGCAGTTGGAGTATCCAGCGTGTTCAAAATAACCGGAGTATTTAAAACAACCGGTGAAGAGACTGTGACGACAATGGCAGGAGTAGACGCCGGCGATGGAGTTGGGGCCTCGTCCTCGTCCACATCTACCTCTACCACAAAATCTGACACCGACTGTTCACCACCGGATTTTTCAATTTTGGAAGCACTTGAACGCGTATTTCTGGAAGAAACAACAGGTTCATCAAAACATTTGTAGTTGTTGAAAAACTTTTCATAATGTTTAAATTTAGATGTCAGAGTAGATAACTCCTTCCCAATCTCCGAAAACCCCAGTTGACTTCTTTGAAAATTTTATATAGATCGATATCAGTCGACCTACATTCCAAACACGACCAATGAAGGCCCTTATTGTCTTGAATTATGTCAATGGTCCTGCCAGAAAATCCGGTCTGGCATAAAGTGTTCAGAATCACCCTTAACGGTGCAATTAGGATAAGTGCAGATCATAATCAAATTATATGTATTAGTTGTAGTAAAAAATTAAGAGTTTTCAAAGGAAACAATATAAATAGCACCCCTCTGTAATTGTACTAAGTAAATCTATCACTATAAAATTTATAGTTAGAGAAGCACTGAAAACAGCTGAGAAAAAATCAGAATAGCGAAACGGTAAATATGCAATAAAAAGAGACATAAAATTTGAAATATAACAACAAAATTTGGTTCACATAAGTTAAAAGTATAATATATGTATGTATGTATATATGAATTATGAACGAAATAAATAAACAATAATGCAAATTAAATAATTGTCTAAATTAAAAGATCACAAATAAAGCACTTAGCTGTATGGAAACCAATAAAGTCACATTTTGATATTATTACATGTAGTACACCTATAATATATAATTTTCAGGTTGCTGCGTTAACTGTGCTTTAAATTTTCAAATCATCTTGTCGTTACAGACAATAACGGTCAACAAAGCATGCGTTGATAAATTTTGTCTAGGTCAATTGCTTTCGTGTCTTTTTTCGGATCAGAGTTTTCAGTTTTGTGAAATTATGAAAAGTGTGAAGATGTCACGTAATCGGTGAGAAAAAATGTTACATGCATATTTTATTGATATTGTGTTTCTATGTTTTTTGAATTAAAATAGTTGTAAAAACGTATACGTAGCAAGAATAAATGTGGGAAAAAAAATTATATATGTTTTTAGTCGATGTATTTGCTGGCGTACTACATGTAGTACGTTCGGCGTTGGTGTGCAAAAATGGTAAAAAACAATAATACTTTTTTTCAGCTTTTTAACATTAAACGAAATTATAAATGCCTTAGAGGAAATTGACGAAGAGTTTTCGCAAGATCCTTGCGACATCGCAATCGTACCCACTCATGGAGCGAATCCTCTGACTCGGATAGTGAAGACGACATTCCACCTGCTTTATTGCAACAGGCCAAGAAAAGAAACATCGCGTGAACAGGAAATTCTACCAACACCTCTTAATTTGTTCGAAAAATTTTTTCATTGTGAC
Source organism: Palloptera scutellata (assembly GCA_958295655.1). Lineage (NCBI taxonomy): Eukaryota > Metazoa > Arthropoda > Insecta > Diptera > Pallopteridae > Palloptera > Palloptera scutellata. The sequence goes on from OY282451.1 coordinate 30,786,626, forward strand.
TTGCTGCATCTTATTACTCAGTATTCCAATGAATATGCGTTCAAACAAAATGCAACGGGAAATATAAGTCCAGACGAAATCTGGTGCTTCATTGGAATTTTGCTTTTCAGTGGCTACAATGATCCTTCGAGACGCCGTATGTATTGGCAAAATGATAGGGATACTCATCATTCTTTTGTGGCGAACGCAATAAGAAGAGATCAATTTGAATTCATAATAAGAAACTTGCACTTTGTGGATAACAATAATCTGGATAAAACAGACAAGTTCGCAAAAGTTGAACAAAAGTTTCCAAAGTAATGCTCCAAAAACCATTAAGCATTCCGTGGAAGAGCCGATGGTTCCGTATTATGGTGGTAACGGAACTAAGCAATATACCCATGGATAACCTATAAGATATAGCTACAAATTTTGGATTGGAGCAACTTATAAAGGCTACATTATTTGGTTCGAGCCATACCAGGGTGCAGGACCTTTCCCAAATAATACATACAAGGAAATGGGGCTTGGTCTAAGCGTAGTATTGCGATATATTATCACTAAGCCAACTCGATATTGCTCACCGATTGTATTTCGATAATGTATTTACAACAAATAACTTATTGGCAGAGTTAGAAGAACGGATCGTTAAGGGCACTGGAACAATTCGTCACAACCGGTTAGGCAACTGCCCTTTGCCAAAGAAAAAACATCTGCATAAAAAGAGAGAGTATCATATGACTACCGTAAAATTCGTAGAAACAATACAATTACATGTTGTTGGAACGACAGCAGTGTAATAAACGTTGCCTCAAACGTCCATCCAGTTGAACCTCCAAAAATGGTTTCACGTTGGTCTCGAAAAGAGAAAAAGCGGATATATATTCAACAACCACGCCTTATTCATGAATATAATCGCTACATGGATTACGTTGATCGAGCAGATGAAAATATCAACTTGTACCGTGTCTCTATTCGGGGTAAAAAGTGGTATTTCCAATATTCACACACTGCATTGATCTTGCAGAACACAATGCGTGGCAACTCCATAGACATATGGGAGGTAAAATGGACCATTTAGCTTTTCGACGGCGCCTTGCCACATTACTAATATCTACTTATGGGAAACCCTTACCAACGCTTCCACCAGGATCATCATGCGACATCATCATCATTTGAACGAAAGGATCATTTACTTACTGAGAACACACGTCAAGCCGATGGAAAATGTAGCAGCTACGTTGTAATCATTGCCACAATAAGACCACTATAAGTTGCAGCAAATATGATGTGCCGCTCCATGTAAAGTGTAATGTATATATATCCTGTGGGGATAATCGTGCGTTTAACGCACAGACGCTACCTGATCGATATCCTCTTACCTAACTGATTTTACTAGTAATTTGCAGGATAAGACGATTTTTTCTAAGATCGACCTGCAAAAGGCATTCCATCAGATGCCAATTCACGAAACAGCAAGAACAGCGATTACGACACCGTTCGGTCTATTTGAGTTCTGCTTTATGACATTTGGCCTCTGCAATGCCGCACAAACTTTCCACAAACTTGTGATAAACGAAGTTTTGCGAGGTTTGGATTTCGTCTTCCCAAACATAGACGATATTTGCGTCGCTTCATAATCAAAGTGCAATACCGAGAAGACCTGCGCACTGTGTTTCAACGATTACAACAAAATAATCTCGCAATCAACTTGGGGAAATGCGAAATAGGCAAAAGCGATTTAAAATTTCTAGGCCATTTTGTCAACACGAAAGGAATTCTCCCTTTGCCCGAAAAAGTTGCTATTATTCAAGAATTTTCGAAACCACAAACGGCTAAAGAATTAAAGAGTTTTATCGCCTGATTAATTTCTATAGAAATTTCTTGTAACATGCTATTTCATATCAGTCACACATGCAGAAACTGATAACCGGTAACAAAAAGAACGCCTGCACCTGCTTGTATGGACTCCTAAGGCTGAAGCCGCATTCGTTCGATGCAAACACGAACTAATCAACGCAACATTGCTGGCACATCCCGCACCTAATGCCGAATTAGCTTTATACGTCGATGCTTCAAACACAGCTGTTGGCGCATCTCCAACCATTAGGGTTCTATTCAAAAGCACTAGCCAGTGCGCAACGAAAGTACAGTACGTACGACCGGGAGTTGGCAGCTGTTTATCAAGGTGTGAGTCACTTTCGATACATGATCGAAGGTCGTAAATGTTACATCATCACGGATCATCGTCCTTTAGTTTACGCTTTCCGCCAGAAGCTCTAAAAGGCTTCCACGTCGAGTACGACAACTCGATTTTATTGGCCAGTTCACAACAGATTACGTTAAAATTGCTGCCTCTCAACGAAATAATGCCGAACTACAGAAACTGCTTAATGAATCAGGTACTCTATCTACTTCACTAGTTTTAAAAAAGTTTTTAATTCCAGACGGTAAAACACACCTAATATGTTCCGCGTCTACTTCTAAGGTTTCGAAAGGAGTTAATGGCCAAGCTATATAGTTTATCACATTCAGGTGCACGTGCCACGGTTAAATTAATAACTAGTAGGTTTGTTTGGCCAGGTATCAAAAAGTGCGTCCTTTTCGCTCTTTTTGTTCGCAATTGTAAAGCATGCCAAAGAAGTAAAATCCAACGTCATACCATTTCGACTCCAGCAAAGTATGAGCCACCAAACGTTTCTCACACATAAACATTGACATCGTTGGTCCATTTCCATTGTGGGAGGGACAGCGATATTGTCTGACCATCATCGACCGGTACACGCGATGGCCAGAAGCGGCGCCAATGCCGGATATGACGGCCGAAATTGTTGCAAAGGCGCTTTTATTGGATTTCAAGATTTTTAGTCCCGGCACGTATTACATCAGATCGTGGTAGGTGATTTGAGTCTGACATATTTGCCGAATTGATCACTACAATCGGCGCAACACATCTCCGAACCACGCCATACCATCCCCAATCTAATGTACATAAAAAATGGGTATATCATTTACCATCGATTTTACTAGGCTTACGAGTAGCTTTTAAGTCCGACATAAATGCTTCACCCGCAATGCTTGTGTATGGTTCTACATTAAGAGTTACAGAGAATTTTTCTACTCCGCTACAACAAAAGAAGCCACCAGCGAGACCATGTCACAATTTCGAAAGGCCATGCAAAAGCTACGCACTACTCAAACAACACATCACTCAACGCCGAAAACATTTATGTCCCCAGCCTTGAATGCAGCAACACACTCACGCAGCCGTACGATGGACCGTATTCCGTACTCAATCGCACTACAAAGTTCTTCACAGTGTCGATACGAGGACGAAAAACGAACATAAGCATCGATCGACTCAAACCTGCTATCTCAGCAAACACCGAGTTAAAAGACATCCACAGTCATCAAGAATATCATCGACGCAGCTACCAGAAGTCACCAACATATCAAGTTTCTTCGACGAAACCCTGTGGCTTTCGTCTAGCTGGGGAATACTGTGGTACCCAGCATCCGTTCACGGTTATCCAAAGTAAAAAAGCTAAAATGAAAGCTTTTCATTTGTTTGCAGTTTTATCGTTTTAGAACTTCTATGTTTTTAAAAGGCATTGCAGCAAAGATACGATAATTAGCGTTTCAACTGCGGACGGTGCAGCATAGAATTAATTAAGAGAAGACCTACTAAGGTGAACAGTAAATAAAAACCAAATCCCTATTGAAAAACACTTTATATAAGTATATAAGAAAATACATTTACTCAATTATTTCGCCACTCAAAAACACTTAAATTTAAATCACAATTATCTTTCACACTCTGTATCTTCACTTACGTATTTATAGCAGACTGTAACGAATTCATAAATAGATATATTTAATTGGTGGCCAAAAATAGTCAACTTTGAGATATTTCAATGAAATTTGGATCGTACACTATTTGTTTCGAAAAAACAAAAATCGTGAAACGCATACGTCCCATATAAAAACAAATTTAACGTGTCTTATGTAATAAAGTAGAATTTAGTACAGAAAATAATCACAGATATGCGGCCTTCCAATACGTTAATTGCAAAGCAAAAGAAAATCTACAATACAATATGGCCAAACTACAACATATTGATAATTTCAGAACATCTTCTACAAGTAAACTAAACGCAAAAAAAAAGAAAATAGCGTATCACTATCAGAGTTGATGCTCAAATTTATTTTTCTTTTGTAAAATAGATAATTCAGTGAAGTAAGTTTAATTTTGCCTTTTAAGACGAAACAAAAAAATTACCTTGCCTCGTTGAAACTTACAGAAAAGAACTAAGTGCAACAGGCAATGTAAATCTTAAACGACATTATAAGCTGGTGCATAACATCGTTATTGATGGAGTGGACATTCTTACAAAAGGTATTACAAAAAAAATTACATTAACCAAATTAAACACTACTTTAAACAGAGAATACTCCTTAAAATGTTGCATTCGACTAGTGTAAAAAAATAGCCATTTCGTATTTTTAACGATAGATTCTTTTAAAAAAATTATACAGTTATACCAAAAAAAATTTTGTGCAACAAATACAAAGAGCCATAGCGAAGATCATAAAAAACAAAATGATTTGTTTAAATACTGACGTTGCCAGTCGGCAAGATAAGCAGATTTTGAGGGTAACATACTTACTTACTTAGCTGGCACTACAACTGATGATCGGTCTTGTCCGCCTTGACAAAGCTTCGCCAGTCTCAGTGCAGTCAGATCGCCCTGTACCTGGTCTCTCCTCTTCTGCGTGTTCATCCACCGTAACTCGAACAAAATACCATTCTAGACGGATAGCTTTCTTACATTCGCTCAACATGACCCAGGCAGCGAAACCGCTGGATTTTTATATGCTTGACTAAGTCAGTGTCCGCGTACAGCTAATACAGCTCATCGTTCCACCTTATTCGATACACGTCGTCCACTCATATTGAAGAATAAATTTTACGAAATATCTCATCATTGGTGATCAATGTCCACGTCTCCGCGCCATACATTAGGACGGGAAGAATGATTATTTTCATCGGTCGAGAGGGCTGGTGGTGTCGGTCAGTGTTGACAACAGTAAATCTCCGTTTGATATCAAGGCTGACATTATTGCTGATATTAATGCTTGGATCCTAGGTAAATGAACTCCTTGACGACTTGAAAAGTATAATTGTCAACAGTTACATTTTGTCCATGACACCACGCCGTGACTCTTCGTGTGTTAACACAAGGTATTTTGTTTTGTCCTCGTTCACCACTAGACCCACTCGACGAGAATCCCTTTCCAGGTTGGAGAATGCTGCACTAACTGCTCGCGCGTTTGTGCCAATGATGTAAATATCATCAATGTATGCTAGCAGCATTACACTCTTGTAGAAAATAGTGCCAGTGATGTCGATTTTCGCAGCTCGAATTATTTTCTCCAGCATAAGGTTAAAGAAGTTGCACGATAGGGATTCACCTTGTCTGAAACCTGGTGGTTTTGGTCAGTGTCATTTGATAAGGTCCAATCTATTTGTGACGATGGGCTTCAGTCTTTCGCACAGTACGCTCAATAGAAGCTTATATGCAATATTAAGAAGGCTTATCCCACGGTAGTTGGCACGGATCGTGGAATCACTTTTCTTATGGATTGGGCAGAGTACGCTGAGGTTCCAATCACTTGGTATGCTTTCATCCGACAATAGAAGCTCATGCATGCGTTTTGTGAGCTCTTCGCCGACAGTCTAAAACAACTCAGCAGGCAGGCCATTCGCACCTCCAGCCTTATTGTTTTTCAGCCGAGCTATGGCTGTTAAGAGCTGCTCATAGTCGCGCGGCGGTACTTCAACATTTAGCTGTCAGTGATTGGGTCTTCCGGAGTAGATTCCGCAGTGGCGAGATTATTGCCGTCATCGCCATTAAGCAGCTGCGAGTACTGCTCCGTCCATAACCTATTAATACACTGGACATCTGCCACTAGATTACCATCTTCATCCTTGTAGGAAGAGACCGCGGTCTTCAAACCAAGAGTCAGGCGTCTTATTCTTTCAAAGCATTTTCGGACTTCGTTCCTGTCCCGTAATATCTAAATATCATTAAACTCATGTATTTCTGCTTCTCTTTTTTGCTCTTGAAAAGATGTTTCTCCTCCCTCCTCAAATCTCTGTATCGCGTTGCAAGGTGGCTTTATAAACTGCAGTTTTCGCTTCACCGCGACATTCTTGGTCGTACCAAATATATTACCGACGAAGGTAGTAGCCGTACGCATAGAGCGGGAAATGTGCGCCCACTGTGCGCATATATTATCAAGTTGGGCGTTTTTCGATAAGAGGTGTGCTGTTTGTTGTGATTGGAACTTTTCGACATTTAGCTTTCTCTTAGTTCCTATCCGTACGCGATATGCTACAAATAGCCGTGTGCAGACCTTGGCTGCAACCAAGTTGCGGTCTAAGTCGATGTACATGCAATATACAATACATACAGTACAATACAATATAAGTATACGTAATTTTAAAATTTGTGTAAGTACTTCAAGGTGATTTGAATTTTGTTATTATGTCCAACACCAAAAAGGTGGAGTGTTTGTCTGTCAGTGGATTATTCGCGATAAGAACTTTATTTATTTTACAAAATGTTATTGTGTGATCCAAATAGTTTCTCTAAGTTCTGTGGCTTCTCATCACTGTATAAAGCGTGTTTAATAAAAACGTGTTTCGCAAATAATTCGAACTATCGTACGGACAGGAAATCAGGATATAAGCCTACCATGTGTAGATAATGCGATTAGATGGAATTCTACCTACGATAAGAATTTTTCCATATTAAGATCTCGGTGTTATTTTCATATAAATTTTCATTTGGATATTTGTTGACATTTTTGTTATTGCATTTAAACCATAAATATGCAAAAAGAATAATATGTTCTTGGAAATTTTTTTGGCGACTGAAATGAAATGGGAGTTAGATTAAGAAGATATGGAACTCGAATGCAGAGGCTTTATACAGGATGTTTTTTTAGAAGTGTGGTTTTTAAGAAGAAATAAAACGCATATAATTTAATGTTATGGCCAAGAATTTAGCTTTATTATAAAGATAAGGATTTGCCATTATGTTTTAAAAACGATTTCGGGCAAGTGGCCGCCGTGGCTGGTTCGAATAAATTCCAGCCGGAGGTCCAATTTTCGACCACTTTTTGCAGCAATTGGGGCCGTATGTCAGTAATAACGCGCCGAATATTCTCATCCAAGGCGTCAATCGTCTCTGGCTTATCTGCGTAGACAAGCGACTTCACATAACCCCACAAAAAATAGTCCAGCGGTGTTAAATCGCACGATCTTGGAGGCCACACCACAGGCCAACGACGCAAGATAATGCGCTCACCAACAGTTTCCTTCAATAAATTGATTGTTTCGTTGGCTGTATGGCATGTAGCGCTGTCTTCTTGGAATTGCGATTAAATCATACGTGTACTACCGATGTAGACGAACGAAACCAAACAACTAAATTTAGATACAAACAAAATTTACCATATATGAAAATAAGTAGCATTATGTGTTGGTTGGTTTTCAACAATACATTGTGTGTATGGTGTGAATATTCTAAACCCTGGTATTAGTGCGTTCTAGAAGTAAGCCATACTTATTTTTTTTGCCACTTTTTAACAAAATATATTTAAAATAACTGTGACGATTTCTTTACAAATGAAATCTTTTTTTCCAACAAAGTATTTGAATAAAGAAAGTTCATAAACAATCAAGTTTCATACAACATATTTTTTTTCGCTCGTGAAAATGTCACCTTTTGAGCCCACAAACTACGCTATGCCGACATCATTGGTTTTCTGTTTCCAATTGAAGAAATCTGCTTTGGAATCTCATCGAATGCTTGTGAAAGTTTACGGCCAGCATGCTCTAGGCAAAACACAGTGCAACGAGTGGTTCAATAAGTTTAAAAGTGTCTAATTTTGATGTGAGAAACGAAGAACGTGGAAGACCACCGAAAATATTTGAAGATGCCGAATTTCAAACTTTACTCGATGAGGATGATGGTTAAACGCAAGAACAACTTGCAGAACAATTAAATGTGGCCCAACAATGCATTTTTCAACATTTAAAAGCCATGGAATTGATTTTGAAGCTGGGAAAATGGGTGCCGCATGAATTGTCTGAAAGACAGCAAGAAAATCGAAAAACCACCTGTGAAATGTTGCTCACCAGGTACAAAAGAAAGTCATATCTGCATGGAATTGTTACTGGCGATGAAAAATGGATCTATTTCGAGGATCCCAAACGTAAACGAACGGTACATCGGCCAAATCCACAGCAAAGCCAAATCGCTTCGGAAAGAAGACAATGTTTTCTGGGATCAGTGAGATGTTATCTGGTTTGACCTTCTGAAACCAGGTGAAACAGTTACTGGTCAACGCTACCAACAACAATTGGCCCATTTAAACCATGCTTTGTGCCAAAAACGTCCAGAATATCAAGCTAGGCAACACAAAGTGATTTTTCTTTTTAACAATGCACCATCACATCGAACGAAACAGACTCGGGAATTGGTAGATTCGTACAGCTAGGAAGCCCTCCCCCATGCGGCTTATTCACCAGACTTGGCTCCATCTGACTACCACTTATTTTCATCAATCGGGCACGCACTTGCTGAGCAGAACTTCGATTCGTACGAAAATGTGAAAAATGGCTCAATGACTGGTTTGACTCAAAAAACGAAGCATTCACAAATTTACAGAGAGATGGGAAATATGTGTAGCTAGAGCAATGACTATTACTTTGAAGATTCAATGTATAACCATTTTTATTAAATAAACATGTATTTTCTTAAAAAAATATACGCGTTCACACATGTACACCTGGTAGCAGCTAAAAATTAGTAGTTTTAATTATTATTGTAATTAGTATTTTCATTATTCTGGACAATTTTTTTGTCGCTTGTTAGTGTCATGAACCTGATCGGAAGTGGGTGTAGAGCGGGCGTGCATGCTAGTTGTTCCAGGTCTCCGCTCATCGGGTTTGGTCGTGATTCTTGCTCTGCACATTTATCGACTATCTTATGAACAGAATAAAAAAAATTTACATGCAAAAAAAAACAAAAAAAACCAAATCGAATAGAAAATATCTTATATCCAACCTATAGATAAGGAAAGCAGTATAACGGATGGACTAAAACTTAATTTCAGCCACATACTTTAATAACGGACAACCGGACTAAAATTATAGGGAAGTAAAAAGTAACAATAAAAAAAAAGTAATTCACCACATGTAGCGTACTTTTTATGTGTATGTAAACAACAATGTAAAAGAAAAATTATATTATAGCGGAGACACTCGATGATATTGTCTCCCTCTCTTTTTTTTCTCACCCAACCAGTGAGAGGTTTACCGGTTCTCTCCCGAGCCCAACCCAGTATCACTAACGAATGTCATTCATACTTATTCGCAAGACTCTCTTCAAATTACATTTAATTCATTATTCTTTATGTTACATTAAAAAATTTTATTTTTAAGTGATATGCAAAGCATGATAATCGACCGTATAACTTTACAAGACGACTGAATTCAAATGTATATATTTTGTAGAATGCATATTTATATTTAATATATACTTATACTTATATTGCATAATACTTAATTTGCATAACACAATTTATATAATACATACTTATACGAGGGTAGATCTGTGTTAGGAATGAAGAGGCAAGTTTTTCACAATTTTTTTTTCTATTTTCCATCGTAGTCTCCTTTTACTACAATACATACAATACAATTTCCCGACGTTTCTGCCATTTCTTTAACCCCTCCAAAAAATACGATTTGTCAAACTCAAAATAAGCTTCTGTCTCGACGAAAACCTCCTCGTTTGGGCTGAATTGTTTCCCCCCGAGTAACGTTTTCATGTTGGGGAACAGAAAGAAGCCACAGGGAGCCAAGTCGGGCGAGCACAGTGCGGTGCGGCAGCAATTCGTAATTCAATTCATGCAATTTGGCCACGACAATTCCGTATCCGCTTGTTGTCCACCGTAAGCAATCGCGGCACCCATCGGGCCGACACCTTTCTCATGCTTAACCTATCATGTAAAATATTAATTACCGTTCCGTACGACACTACTTCGGCGATCAGCGAGAATTATGTCGTGGACCTTTTCAACGATTTCCTCGGTTACCACGTCTGCCGGGCGGCCTGGGTGCTCCTCATCAAAAACAGATGTACGCCCACGTTTAAATTCGTTGAACCAATATCTTACGGTTGTCATAGATGGTGAAGGGTCCCCATAGACAGTATCCAACTTCGCTTTTATTTCTTCGCATGTTTTTCCATCCAAAAATAAAAAGCGAATTACGGATTGATATTGTTCTTTTTCCATTTTATCGCGAAACACCAAACATGTGTGATACTAATGGCTGCCAAATAAAAACTAACCTATGAATCAATTTGCACTTTAGTGTGGTGTCGTGTGACAGATGGCAGTACACGACGGTAAGTAATGCCAACTTCCCTCAACAACACCACTTGTCTTCACATAAGGGTATTTATTGATCTACCCTCGTATCTTTAGAGATATTTTTGATATACAATAGATCATTAAACAAGACTCTTTTTCTAGTTTATTTAGTTAGGTAATTTTAAGTTCAATACTTTTAATTGAAGAAATAAAATTTATTAGTGCATAAATCGAAACTAATTATGTTTAAATGTTTTATCAATATATGTATATGGGCAATATTAAGTAGAAAAACAGACTTACGTTTCCTTTTATGGTTCACTAAGCGCAAACAGGATGTTCCAGATGAATTTTTGTTTTATGTAGTATTAATAGCACCTACTTAGGTGTTAATTTTTTCTTCCAATTTTAATTTATATATACTATATACATATATGTATGTATTGCAATGCGATTCTGCTGTGTACTTCAACATTTTTTTTGTTTGGTTAAAGATATTTACGTGTTTTTTTTTAGGAGAGTAAGTAGTAAGCGAAAATGTTAGATTTGCCTTTAAATTGTTTGCCACTTCAACATAGAATGATACGGAATGGCCTACTATGTTTTCTGGTAATCCAGCATCCAAATACAATTATGAACGTTTCCCTCCACGTATCTTGCAGCTTCCAATAGCTGGATTTAGCTATTTTTGGAAAATATTTCTTATTATAAATTTATATATGTATATAAAAAAATATTTACGAAGAATCGGAGCACGATATGCTAGTAAAACTTCTTGAAAATGAAATGAAAGACGATGGCAGCTTGATATAACTAATATCTCTGCCTATCTCTTTATCGGTGTCCTGTGTTATCACATTTACTCTCATTCTCCCTCCTTCTTCCTCTCACCTATCAATGTTTCTTCCATTCAACACAATGCTCTGCATTCATAGGGGTACACCCTGTGTGTTGAATGTAACAATAAAAAAATATAAGCGGAAGTTCGGATAACAGTACCTAGATGTAATCCACAAATTATAGTTTGTAAATGTTATTCACAGTATATTGATGCATTAATCCCACAATGTTTTTGCGCAATCATACATGCAAGAAAATTGACAACATTAGGTATATGTATGTTATAAAAGCTAACCATTACAACATATTTTGCTTAAGTTTTAGTGCTTTGATCTTGTTTAATGTCATTTACAGCATCCACAGTCAGCAGAATCGCATTGCTGTTGATATCTTTTTCCTTCTGCTTTCACATTCCTTTCGTTAGCGCTACATGCGGTCACACGACATTGATAAACAGAAGTTCATTGTGGTAAAGGCATAACACTTGCCACAATGGCTGTCTATCTCTTTATCTAGGCTTATGAATGTTGGGAAATTTTAGTGTAGCTTTTTGTAGCTTTTTCGCGGACCTAGATCGAATTTCTTCTCTGTATATGCATTTATAAACCTCCATAGACCCCATATAATGGCGAGGTGAGACTCATGTATGTGAGTGTGCAGATCCACTGGGTATCGGCTGGTGCCATTGTTTTCTCCCCATTGGGGTCTTGCCCTTTTTATTAATGAGGACGTCGCGTACCATCTTTATATGACGGATGCTGAGGTTAGCTCCATGTGGGTTAAATTCAGCATACAGTCTCATTTGCTGCACTTCTGCTTTCTTTACAGAATCCCGAATTCTAATAGGGATTTTACATTTATAAGTTAGATTCCCTTTCTTATTCGACCGCTTCTATTTTGGAATAATATCCGTGTAGTGAAATCTTTGTTGCTGGTGACTTTAATGTTCACAATTCAGATTGGTTGTGCCACTCAAGCCACACAATCCGAAGGTGTATATTTTTTTTATTGATACATTCAACATAGGTGGGAGGAAGAAGGAGGGAGAATGGGAGAGGGAATGCAATTACACAGGACACCGACAACGAGATAGACAGCCATTGTGGCAAGTGTTATTCCTTTACCACAATGAACTTCAGTTTATCAGTGTCGACTATGACCGCATGTAGCGCCAAAGGCCAAGCTTTTCACATCCACTCATGTTATGTGTGTTATATTTGTACATAAATGGAAGGGACCGAACTGGCACACCATCTGTATATCGCAGGCAAGCCCAAAACATCCTTGACCTATTTCTTACTTCTCATTATGACAAATATGATGTAAGTATCCACGCACCTCTTGGAAACTTGTACCACTTTACCATTTTAGCATCCTTTAAAAACATAGAACCCAGTGATAAAATGGTAGAAGAAATAATTATATTAGGAATGCGGTCTTTCATTCCTAATAAAACGTTTAGCGTTAAACCTAAAGACAATGTATGATGGTTAAATGCGACTTGCAGACAAGCAGTCAGGTCCTAAGAAGTTGCTTTCAGGAACTGTTCAATACTGAACAGTTGCGTAAATATGAAATAAATCGCTGCAATGCCACTGTAACAAGGGATAAGTTTCTACACGAACAGCGCCTAAGGCACAAAGTCTTACAATTCCAATGGTAAGAACTTTTGGTCATTTGTACTTCTTCAATACTAACTCTTTTTATAGATGATCGCGTCGTCACTAACTCTGTTGATAAAGCGAACCTTTTATCTAACATTTTCACAGAGAATTCTTGACTGCCAGCTAGCAATCAACGACTGCCCGTTATCGAATCTGTATCTTGTGCTATGCCTGAGATACATTTTCGAACGCGAGTAATAAAAAGAGTTCTTGGAAATCTTAACATATACAAGGTTTCGGTACCCGATTGCATTCCAGCCCATGTATCGCGAGCTTGTGCAACAACGCATTGCGCAATATTTTAATCATTTCATACAGTACTGATGTGTTTCCGTCTTCACTCAATAAAGATCTCCATTCAATCTCCAAGTGGTATCTTAGCCCCCTTAACGCCCTAGATATGGGTGGAGTAGGTATTGCACACACAGCGATTTTGATTTTCTGGGCATGTCCATCCAATGTGATGTTCGTTGGAATAAACACATTTTTGACATGTCGAAAGAACAAACAAGTGTCTCGGCTTTCTTAGGCGGTGTAAAACATATTTCACTACGGCTGATCTCCGCATGATCTACACCACCTATATACGTCCCAAATTGGAGTTCAATTCGCACGGTTGGGCTGGAACTTTACGAAAGCGATAAAGCTAAGAGGAAACAGTAGAGTTTCCAGTTCTATTGACTATTTGGAACATCGGCGAAACGTGACTTGCGTGTCTCTGTTTTACCGTTACTTTGAGGGTGAACATCTACCCTGATGCTGAGATGCGCAAGCTGATGCCGCCAGTTCGTGTGTGCACCAGAACTACAAGAACAGCAAGCGGAAGTCATGCCTTCCACGTAGACACGGTATTCCACCGCAATACGCGTTACAGAGAAAGTTCGTTGGTCTATCGTACCGCGCGTATTTGGAACAAGCTCTCTGCAAAATTTTTCCCTAATATTATGACCCTTGCAAATTTTAAACAAACGCCCATAACTACTTTTCTTCCTCTTACTTATCAATCTTCCTACCAATGCTCTGGATTCAAAGAGGTACCCTAACTATCCAAAAAAAAAATTGTTAATTAATTGGGCAGGCATTCACTTGTGGAAAAAGAAGTGAAACTTTTGCTACTTACAACTAATGTACAAATATAACACGCACACCATGGAGGGCCATCAGCATTTGCATAAGATTACGTAGTTGTTGGTACACTAAAATCGTAGCGCAAACTTATCTGGTTTGAGTAAATATTATTCCATACAAATTCTACCAGATCATTTACACGATGGTAAATGTATCAGTTTTGCACTGTTTACGAAATTTATGCACATTATCATGAATCACCATAATATTAATAAAAAAAAACGACAAAAATTAATTGACATTTCAGAGCTGTATAAAAGATATTTTAACTTTTATTTTAATATTTGTTTCCTTTTTTACTAAAATAAATTTTTATTTTAAATAAACAAAACTTTCATAATATACATACATATATTCTACTTATATATACTCTAATAATGTGAATTCGCCAAATACGGAATATAATTTTCAAAATTAAAAATATAACAACAAAAAAAAAAAAAAATTTTTATGTAAGGCTTATACAAAATAAACTTACTATACACTAAAACGGTAGTTCAGAATAAATCCTAACCGTTATGTGCTGCGTAGTGAAAATAAAATAACAACAAAGATAAGTAGAACAGTGTGGCATGTCTGTTTCAATATTACCCTTCAGTGAAAATATATGAAATTCTTGCAATCGTAATTCTCGGATGCCAAGAACTACCACTAAGATCACTGCTGAGGAACCATGGCTAATTCTAAAACGATTGTCTGATCTGCCTGTTGTATATATGTACATTATTGTTATTCTCTCTATGGCAAACCTAACGTTCTCATTAAACCTGATACATGTATACATTTTCGTACTCTAACAAGATGAACTTGCCAAATTCGGAAAATAAGTTTCCAAATTAAAAACCAAAAAACAAATTTACATATAAGCGGGCACGCTGCAATAAGTATTTATAAAAACATTTTTCAATGTGTACTGTTAACCGACTGTTATTTTTCTCTGGCAAACCACTAGATATGTTTTTATTTTTACTAGTGTACAATTATAAATTAAGTAAAAGTTATTCAAATAAAATTATTATTTTTAATTACATATTACTCTGAGTCCGGTAAAAATCGTTGCAAACTTGACAGCTGTTTCTACCGTTCTACCATAATGAACTTATATGATTCTACATATGTGGGGGAATAATTTTTAAGACGCTGTCAAAAATAGAAAAAGGTCTATTGAAAATCTGGATCGACTGTAGGCATGCCATACGTCAGGAATTTAGCCTAGCAGTCAGGCATTAAAAACCTAGGAATTTTGTCAAGAACCTTATCAGGCATTTGACGAATGTTGTTTTTCCTCCAAGTAAAAATTAGCTGTGTGATCAGGGTTAATAAAAAGCCGGAATTTTTTTTTTTTTTTATGGATACATTCGACACACGCGGTGTGTCTATGAATGCAGAGAATTGTGTTGAATGGAAGGAAGATTGATAGGTGGCAGGAAGAAGGAGGGAGAATGAAAGGGGAACGCAATCTCACAGGATACCGATAAAGAAAAAAAAGTGGTTAAAAATGTCTTTTTTCTAGTTTAAGATAAGTAGGTGGGAGGAAGAAGGGGGAGAATGAAAGAGGGAGCGCAATCACACAGGATATCGATAAAGAAAAAAATAGTTAAAAGCGTTTTTTTTTTCTAGTTTCACCACATTGCAGCATGTTAATACAATTCGAATACCGTAAATTAGGACACAAAAAATATTATTTTTTGTTGGATTGGTTCGAGTTCGAATAATTTTTTGTGCTCAGAGCTAACCACTAAAAAAGTACCGGGAATTGGTCAATAAAATCCAAAATATTTATTATTCATCCAAATTTATTGTATCGTCTTCAAAGTATGCCTCTTCCAAAATAATACACTTATGCCAACGAATAATCCAATCATAAAAACATTTTTTTGAAGTTGTAATTTGAGTTTTGGAAAGAGAAAAATGTCAGCTGGATCATATCAGGTGAATACAGTGGTTGTTCGGTGATGTTTGAGTTTTTGTGCGTTGTCGAGGCGAAAAATCTTTCCATAAACTTGGCATTTTCAACGAATCCCTGCTCTCAAATGCGGCATAACACCCAGGTAATATTCTCGTATTTACCGTCTGACCATCTGGCAAGAAGACCCCAACACCGCGATAATTAAAGAAAACAGTCAACATTACCGATCAAAGCGTAGCATATCTTCTACAGATCTCGACTACTTTTGCACTTGTTTTTGAACAAGTCGATTCACTGTAAGCCTTCTGTAGCATTTTCAGCGATTAGGCACACGAATTTCTATTTGCAATACAAAATTTGCGACAAACTCTTTGTTCGATATTTTTATTCATTGTAAAAATTGCATAACATACTTGAGATGAACTGACAAATCAAGCACTGTAAACAAATTGCGCTCAAACTTCACGTCAGGATAGAGGACAGTGGTGCCACCTTATCATCAGTTACTGGTACTTTTTTGGCATAATGTATTTAACAGGTGGTCCATCATTTGATTGTGGCAACTCTAATGCCATACTGAATAACTACTAAAATAAATAACTACTAAAAATTTACTTGTGAAACATTGAATCTTCTACCGAAAGTGTAAGAAAATTACGTTCAAAATCGGTAGAAGGAAAACGCCTTCCACGCAATTTGTGGATCAATTTGTGAAAAGTGTGATGAAAGAACTCATTCTCGCACTCCGCACAACCGAAAAATGTCAGCTGTTGATCTGAACCAACCACATCAATTCGCCATCGTTCTCAGGAATTAAACATTTCACGCCCTTTTTTCTTGCAAATTTGGCACAAAGACCTTGGTAGGAAGCCGTACAAAATTGGTTTATTTGCAGCCTATTTCAGAAGATATTGATTTAGCTCCAACATAATGGAGCGCCGCGTCACAAAATCCGTGGAACAATCGATCTTTGCGTGGAATGTCTGAACATCATGTTATTCGCCGTTTTGGTGATGTACATTGACAACCACGCAATTGCGATTTGACTCCGTTGGACTAATATTTGTAGGGAGCAAAAATTGAGGCTCATAAGGACGAAATTGGTGTATCAATCGGTCAAGTACAGCTCCATAGAGTCAAAAATGTACAAAAAATATGGTTGATCGGGGCTGACCGATCGGCAGCCGAAGAAGTCATTTGAATGTATTACTTAGTATTCCACAATTAACCGGAAGGATTGTAGTTTCGAATAATGAAATCCACATAGAAAAAAAATTATTCGTTTCTTATTTAAACCAAAATCAAATTCCAAATTATAAACAGTCCACCCTTTATGTGTGCACTTAAATTTTCTTATTTTCTGTTTGTACATTCTGTTAAGAGTTAATTCAAATCATTGAGCAGCGTCAAGAATTGGCACGAAAAAGTTATGGCAAGCCTAACTATAGTCGATCAGATCCGTAAATTTTCATATTAGTATTGTGTAACTTTCTTTGAGGACAACTTTTAAGGCCAATATTTTATTTTGAACCATTTTAAACAAAATTTTATTGTTAACACTTTTATTGTTCAAATTTTTTTGTTCAAATAAATATAAATGTATTTGTTTTTGGGTTTGTATATTTTATTATAGTACAAGCAATAAATATAACTCTAATAATAACAAATATTGTACTTTTAAAAGCATATTTTCGTGGTTTATAGATCATATTTTCCTTTTTGGCTGCATATTTGATGTGCATGTTTTTGATTTTTTAATGCATAATAAAATTATCAAATAATGTATGTAAAGCGCATAAAAACTAGTTCATTAATTTTTTTTTTATAGTTTCGAAGTAGTTTTCGGTATCGAGAACACTCGTCGCTAATTTCTTTGAATTTACAATAAAGCGAGACGGGAATAAAAACAGCTGCTTTTTTAATGGTCGATTTTATTTTATTTTTTTATAAATAAAGTAAAAAAAAAATGAGAAACTTAAAATATATATCAAAAAGTGCACAGCACTTTTGGTTAAATTGAAGATTGTAATGATTGTCGGGCTTCACTTGTCGACATTGAGCATCACAAAGTCTCTCTCTGTTAGATTCCTGCACATAGCGATATTGAAGGGAATGAAAACAGAATATTGTCATGGTGAAGAAGAGTTAGAACCGATCCCCCACTTTCTCTGTCGCTATCCAATGCTACAGGTGAATCCTGGGTTCACGTTTCTTCACAAGCCTAACAGGGAGAACGGAAAAATTAAGGTGAAACTATTGGATCTCTTTACTTTCATCTGGAAAACCAAATGGTTTTATACTAACTTAGTTCAAAGAAATCTAAATGTATTTGTTTTTGCTTTTGACTTTTTAATAATACTTTTTTTATTATAGTACATGCAATAAATATTACTTTAATAATAAATATTGTACTTTTAAACCCACATTTTCGTAGTTTTTATATCATATTTTTCTTTTTAGCTGCATATTTTATGTGATTGTTTTTGATTTTTACATGCATAATAAAATTATTAAATAATGTATGCAAGCGCATAAAGACTGCATACTTTATATATTTTAATTGCATTTTTTATGACATATTTCATATATATATATTAGAAAGCGCAAAAGTCCTTGCCTTTTGAAACAATGGTAGTTGATTTAGCTTCTATTCTAACAACAAAACTGCTATACACAGTACCGAATAATTCGAGAATGTTCGAGATGCACGACGAACGAAATGGGTGAGTACCAAATGGGTGAAACGAAGAGAAAAATAAAACACTTAGTTCATACGTCGCTTGCTTAAGAGAGAAAATTTACATTCAAAACCAAAAATTTTCAATTGCAAGTGTTGTTGAAATAAAAATATAACTCTTTGTTCGTATGATGTTAAAATGAGAAAACTACTATACAGTTATTGTGTTGTATTGTACACACAATACATCTTATCTAATTTTACATGCGTTAACCTACATGCATGAAACTTATACTGTAGGATACTTCATCCCTTTACCTTAAATTGTTTAGCGTATTAATATAAAGATTTACATACTTGATAGCCACTGGATAAATTACGCCTCCAACTTCGAAACTCCCTTTCTTAAATTGCATCACAGACGTATTGTTTATGCAGGTGCCTTCGGGGAAAATCAAAATTGGAGGGTTACTAGGATTTGATACGTGCTGCTTTAGACGTTCAGCGACGGCGTGTCTATCCTTCGCCTCCCCTCTCTCAAACCAAATATGAGGAGATGCTCGTGCTAGAGCATGTTGCATGATACCTAAAAATCCACCATGGCGTTGACCAATCTTAAAAATAAATTGAAAAAATCATTTGTAAATAAACCAACATAAAATAATAGCTGTTTCTTTTGACGCGTATACACAATTAGAAACCTTAGCTGTTAACTGTGGATAGAACAGTGTTGGAAAACTGTAGTTTCCTATTTCTTATGGATAATTCACCAACTCTAAATGCACTAGTAAAAAATAATGGTCGCCATTGCGTGCTTGGTACTGTGCTGGACTACTAAGCAGGATACCCGGGTTCAATATTTCATCCAAATTTTTCAAAACGGAAGCTAAAATAGTCATGATATAAATGTTTTAATCATTTAATTCAATGTACTTCGATAATCATCTTAAAATGCGTATTATAGGAATTCTATAATCCTCTTACTTAGCACTCCTAAATTTGCTTACTGCATCTGAATTATTAATTAAAAATAAATTATTAATAACAAATAAATAACAAATACAAAAAATTTAATTAAAAAAAAGAATAATTAAACAGAATTTGTGTAATTTGAACCTTGATCACAATTTAAACCTTGGCCACAGGTAGCCTTTTTATACCACTAGGCTGGCTGTTCGTTGCAAGAAAGGGATGTTCTTAAGAAATCACGAATTTTCGATAATATATCTAATAGCTGATTCATGTTTCATTTTCTGCTAATTAATATACGCGTCAAAAAAACACATCTTATATATTAAGCATAAATAAATAAATTTAATAGGAATTAAAATGAAGCAAATAATAAATTGAGGTCAAGCGAGACGTGAATAAGAACAGCTATTTTTTGTGGTCCATTTTATTTTGTATTGGGGGACAATTTAAGTAAAAAAAATGAGAAACTTAAAACATATACAAATACTTATATCAAAAAATTTTAAATAAGCGAAAAGTTCAAAAAAAATGTTGGTGGGTCAGACCCATGTATTAAAAACCCGAGTTTATGAAACCACATTCCAAACCATTAAAAAGTATCCAAAAATTTTTGTGAAGGCTACTAGGATGTCAATTGGAAAGTACAACGCTTTTTTACAATTACAGTTAACAACCAGAAAACAAATTCCTGCTGAATGTAAATTTAAAAATATAGATGTTAGATTTCAATACAAATATTTAGCACATGTTGGTTAGAGGTTTACACATGCCATGAAGTTTAGTGTTAACATCAACCATTGGCCAAATAATATACGAGATGTGTGATGCATTGTAGAATGAATTAAGACCTATATATTTAGATCTTTCAAATTTAGAAATATGAATCTGCAGCGTCTTTCAAGCGGAGATCTGTGCAAATCAGAAAGCCGCTAAGCTCATACAAAACGGTACCATTCGGAGCTTCGAATATACCAATATTTATGTTGACAGATAGACAGCACTTGTGGTTATATTGAAGATTATAATGAAATGACTGGCTTCACTTGTCGACATTAAGCCAAAAGGTCTCTCCTCCCACACATAGCGATATTGAAGGGAATATTAGTACCTTAATACAAAATCTATGCGAACTATTTAGCAATGTAAACGAATACATAATTGCGGAAGCGAACGACTTGTGAAATAACCGGGATAACTGTGAAGTCTTACAGCCTAGGTTAGAGTGTCAGAAAAATAAGTTATTTTCAACAAATCTGGTGTACGCGTGCTTACTGGGGTAATAACATAACATTGAATGTGAATGAATGTCTCTAACTATTCGTAGACTTTTGTTAGCAATTTGCGACCATTGATATAGTCCTTAGAATATTGCTCTTGTATGGGAGACATGTGTGGTTATTCCATGATGTTGACAATTATTTTAGAGGCTATTTCACAATTTTCTTTAACATCACTCTTTGAAAAATTCACTTGAAGGTACGCTCACTGTGCCGACTTTGCCCATTTCAGAACCTGAATAAAATTAATATTTGTGCCAAGTTTGGTAAAGATTACTTAATTACTTACTTTATGATAGATATCGAGTATATGTTTTACTTTTACTATTTACTATTTGGTTGTTTTACTTTTACTATTTGGATCACTTTACCGGTTGGATCACTGGATTGTGTATAAAAACAAGTTATTGCAACTTTATTTAAATTCGCCATTCAAAAACACTTGAAATTACTTCACAATTATATTACACACTCTCTGTTTTCACTGAGACTTTTGAACAGTGACTGATTCTATTCCGCTGCTGCATTCTTATTTACACCACATATGGCGTCACCTTCACGAACATTCCAGAGCTCTTCGCAGTTTCCAGATGACGCTATGTGTTACGTTATTAGTTAACATTGCCACGAATAATTAGCATGGCAACGAGCCTCGAAAGTTTTTTGTAATAGTTTCTATTCGAATACATTCCGGAGTCGCTAGGTTGAGAAGATGTGTGTATACCACTGCAGATCACTACACATAAGTATGTACTTATAAAGGGTAATTTTTTTAAGAGTTTGGATTTTGAAATTGAAAAAAACACAGAAATTTTACAAAAGTGAAGGAAATTTTTATTTGGATCGATAAATCAATTTCTACCATTTACTTTTTAAATATAATTTCACTTACATGTTGCCTGCGGCTACGCTTCAAGTGGACCATTCTGAAGGTCCAATTTTGGCACATTTTTCACTCATTTAGGCCGGAATGACGCGTTCAATGTTGGCTTTTAAAGCAGTAATCGTGTTTGGCTGGTCCCTATAGACAAGAGACTTAACATAGCTCCACAAAAAATAGTCTAACAGGGTGAAATCACACGATCTTGGTGGCCAATTGACTACACCAAAACGTGAGATTAACTGCTCACCAACTTCGCCTCTCAATTGATGCATGGTTTCGCGTGCAGTGTGGCATGCGTCACCGCCCTGTTGGACCCACATGTCGGCCGAGTCCAATTCTAGCATTTTCGGCCAAAAAAGTGTTATACTCCATTGACCATAACGTTTCGGTCTTCATCGTCTTTGAAGAAGTATGGCCCAATGATGCCGCCTGTTCATAAATCGCACCAAAAAGTGCATTTTTCCGGATGCATTGGTAGCTGCTGAATTGCCTCTGGCTGGTCTTCACTCCAAATACAGCAATTCTGCTTATTCACGTATCCATTGAGCCAAAATGGATATAGCTTACGAAACACATTTTTCACAGAGCAAGAATTCTGATAATAAATTTCAATAATTTGCAAACGTTGTTCAGGCGTAAGTCTATTCATGATGAAATGGCAAAACAAACTGAACATTTTTTACTTTGACACATTTCAAGAATCACGCGTGAACTGCCAGAAATATAAACGTCAATAACCAAGTAGTTAAAAAATCAAATTTCTTTCGTTTTTATATAAGCTTTCCGCCTATGGCTTGTTAAGTACGTTGATCATATGCAAAAGATAGAAAACTATTTATATCTCAAAACATAATCAATTTATTTAATCATCTGGAATTAAATGAATGTTGAATGTTTTTATAGCAATTTTTACTCTTGTAGGTTTGCCATTCCCTGCCAAGAGGTGGTGCCGTGAAGAAAAATTACCATTACCTTTTTGAATCTGTGCAAAAATGGTTTGAGATCATTCCGTTTCAGAAGGGATTCACATACTGACATGCAGTCAGTAAGATTTTGTTCAGTCAGTTTATGTGGAACCCAAATATCCAGTTTTTTTTTAAAGCCAGCCTTTTTTAAATGCCAAGATCCGTAGAGATGTCGCGACTGCCTAAGTGTCGGTCTTCCTCCACCTTTTCAAAAATTTCGTCCCCTCGGTGGATGGTCTACCAGATTTAGGTGAGTCTTTTACATCAAAATTTCCAGAGCGGAATCGATTATACCATTTTCCAACTGTCCTCTCCGATAAAATACCTTCTCCGTAATATGCACAAATTATTCTGTGAGCCTTCGCGGCCGTAATGTGCTTTTTGAAGAAATAAAGTAAAATGTAACGAATTTTTTTCGGATTCCGCACTCATAGAACAGTTGAATAATGAAAAGATGTGAATGGGTAAAAATTGTTTATGATTCTCAGATATGTCAACTACCTTCAGAAACAAATATATATCCCTTTTCTGAACTTTCTTTTTAGCCAACCTTATATTTTAATATTTACACAAAAATAAAATAATTATTCTTCTTCTTTTAATAGGACAACAGCCCATGGAGGGCCTAGGCCGAGCTTTTCGCATTCATTCATGTTGTGCATGTTATATTTTTACATTAACGGAAGGGACCTACTGTTTTATTCCGAATCTGAAAGGCGAGTCGAAAAGCTTTTCATAGGCAACTTTTACTCTTGTAGGTTTGCCATTGCCTGCCAAGAGTAGTTGCTGTGAATAAATGATTTTTGCCTGTGACGAGATACTCTGCGTAACAGTCCAACGCAATACCACTGCGCCCAGCGACCACAAAATAAATTGTTATACAAGTAAGAAATAATACAATAATTTTGGTATCTCTGCAAAGCTCATTCGTTTTTGCAAAATGACACTGACCGACACCACCAGCACAGTGAAAATTGGGACAGACCTCTCCGCGTGACATCTTTAACTTTATGCTGGAAAAATAATACGAGCTGCAAGCATCGACATCTCGGATACTATCTTCTACAAGATTGTCATGCTGCTAGCATACGCTGATGATATTGACATCATTGGTAAAAACGCTCGAGCAGTCAGTGCAGCATTCTCCAACCTGGAAAGGGAGTCTCGTCGAGTGGATCTAGTGGTGAACGAGGATAAAACGAAATACTTTGTGTCAACAAACAAAGAGTCACGGCGTCTTGGACAAAGTGTCACTGTTGACAATTATACTTTTCAAGTCGTCAAGGATTTCGTCTATTTAGGATCCAACATAAACACTAACAATAATGTCACCCTTGAGATCAAGGGGATATTAACTCTTCCCAACAGGTGTTACTTCGGGCTCAGTAGGCAATTGAGAAGCCCTCTCTCGACCGACGAAAATAACGCTCTATAAGTCCGTTATCCTTTCCGTCCTAATGTATGGCGCAAAGACGTGGACATCGACTATCAATGATGAGAGACTGTTAGGAGCGTTCGAGAGGAAGGTAATCCGTAAGATCTACGGTCCATTATGCGTGGACGACGCGTATATCGAATAAGATGGAACGATGAGCTGTATGAGCTGTACGCCGACCCTGACATAGTCAAGCGTATAAAAATCCAGCGGCTTCTCTGGCTGGGTCATGTTGAGCGAATGGAGGAAAGTGTGTGTTTATTCGAACCACGGTGGAGGAACATGCAGAAGAGGACGTCTTAATCTCCGTTAAAAAGACCAGGTGCAGGGCAACCAGACTGAACTTGGCCTTATCATAGCATATGGATAGTTTTGTGATAGGGTGCAAGCAGCTGTCCTATATTGTTTTTCGAAGTGACAATAAATCGGTAGTGCGTAATCGATTTTGGAGAGGACGAGCGACCTGGTGATGTTGATAAGTGTAGTTCTATATATATATACGACAGTGTTTTGATGATAAGTATTAGATAATCTTTAATCTGAAGAATGTGTTGTCTTTAATACATACATAAATTTACAATGAAGTTTTGAATATTGTCAAATAATACACTTAAAATTGTTAAATATTTGTACAATTATGTTACCATTTGTTGTCATTATTATTCCTTTTATTTATTTTTAAAATGTTATTTCATTGTATTAAGGTTCTATATGCTGTTTAATACATTTTTGCACCACGATTTTAGCGCACGAAAATAATGACTCCCTTTTCTGTCTATATTTTTAAAAATTCCCTTTAGGGTCACTCTCAAAATAAAAAATTAACATATATATGGTAGTGGGTGACACAATTATAAAGAATTTAAAAATAAATTGTTTACACATATTAAATAATAAATTGATATTTGAGCAATTAATTGGTTTGCAAAATATTGTTTTTTCGATTGAAATATGTGCATTGCTGTTAATGATTTTAGAGTTATTAGCAAGACATTGTTGGTATTTTATTGCCGCCTCCCACTATCACTAAAAATCCAGATATCACAATGGGTATCGCATTACATCTTATCAGATTCGCAGCTTCAGTGATCGCAAGCAGCTCAGGAAATCGAAAGTTCGTTGAATTTTCAGACGCTCAGATTGAACTCCAACCGCTACTATCCAATTTAGAGCCATCTGTGTATAAGACGATTGCATCCGGGCATATCACACTATCCGCACTCCACTCTTGATGAGGTTGAGATTAATAGACGGTGGAATATTTCATTTAAGGAGTGAGATCGAAAAAATCGGATAATTTTAAATTATCCTAGCATTGAAATCCCTTGTGCAAATACAAAAATTTAAACAATTTTGAAAAGAAAATTTAATTTCTGATAAAATGATCAATAAAACAAATTTGTTAGTTGTTTTTTACA
The DNA here is from genome assembly GCA_958295655.1 of Palloptera scutellata. Classification (NCBI taxonomy): domain Eukaryota; kingdom Metazoa; phylum Arthropoda; class Insecta; order Diptera; family Pallopteridae; genus Palloptera; species Palloptera scutellata. The sequence goes on from OY282451.1 coordinate 30,812,222, forward strand.
GAATTCGGACAGCTTTTCCGGTATGCCTGCCATTAGCGCCTTTACTGTCATTTCTGAGACTCTCTTGGCGGCAGCATTCCACTTATTTCTAAAATCTTCCATGGATTTAGCTTCTTTGTTTGTTGCCTTTAATGTTGTTTTCACTAGAGCCCAATATCTCTCGATAGGCCGAAGTTCTGGGCAATTTGGTGGGTTGGCGATTTTTGGTACCAATTTCATGTTTTGATCTTCGAACCATTTAAGGGTTACTTTACTGTAGTGGCAGGAGGCTAGATCAGCTCAAAAGAAAGTAGATACATTGTGCTTTCTAATGAAGGGCAGCAATCTCTTTTGGAGGCACTCCTTCACATAAATTTCGGCGTTAACAGTACCACTTGTTACGAAACTTTTACTCCTTAGCCTAGCCCACAACTACAAATCGCTTGCCATACCAGAAACTTCTTCGGGAACTTGGACTTTTCTTTTGTCCTAAATCTTTCCTCAACTCCTTCTCGTTCCTTTGCGCTGTAAAACTCTTGACCAGACAATTGAGAAAATTTACACAACACATCCATAACACAGCAATCGATTTTTTGGAAAAAATCTGTCTTCAACTTTGTAGCTCGGCTCTGGGCTACCAAGTTCTTAGTAGCGTTCCTGTCGGATACTGACTGCACTTTGTATGTTTTAAGGCCCGCATCTTTTTTAATTTTACGAACTAAAAACTCACTGCAACTCGCTTTTTCCGCCAATTTTCGATTAGACAACGCTGGATTCTTCTCTAAGAGAGCAACGACTTTCTTCGCCTTTTGTGGAGACACGAAACCGAATTTCCTTCCAGAACCATATTTTTAGCAACTGTTAAGTCTGTATTAGATTTTTTAAGAATCATCGAGACAGTGTTTTGTGCAACGTTCGCCTTATTTGCAATGGTTTTCTGGCTCCACTGCGGATTTTCTCGTAATAATTCAACAACTAAATCGCGTCTTTCCACTTCCGAAGCCATGACTCAACTGAAAGTTCACAAGTCAAAAAACATGTGATTGTATTTCATCAGAATTTCATCATGATGGCGAGCCGTTGAACAATCGATATTTTGTGTTATCGCAGTTTTGGTGATGAGTTTTGCTCACCACGCAGTTGCCGTTTGACCCTTTGAACTATTATTTGTAGAGAGCCGTTAAAGACGATAGAGATGTTACGCCAACCATTGATCGTATGGGCTACTGCAAGGTCAGCCGAAGAAGTCATTTGAATTAACCGGAATTAATCGAATAATAAAAATCACATTGAAAAAAAATTATTCGTTTCACTTCGCCGTTCGTATTCGGCATAAAACCGTAGGTTCCTTCCACTCATGAAAAAACATAACACGCACAACATGAGTGGCATATGTGTGTACTATACGCATATGCATCCTACTTTTTCTAAACTCGATTGATATAGGACGCTGCCGGTCATTTCCGTGATAATTTTCACTGCGACCATTATCGTTTACCTCCGGCGTAAGTATAAAAAACTATTCTAAAGAAGTAAACTTAGAAAATCCCAAAATAATAGTGGCAAGTGTAGTTAGAAGTTTGTTGCAGTTATTTTCATAAAAGGTTAACCGTCATTTCCTGTTCTGTGCGTGATATTTTGGAACTAGTAGAATAGAAAATTTATTTTTTTCTGCTACTTTGCTGTATATAAATAATTTTATTATGGATTTCTTTTTTTTGTTTTTGGAGCAATATAAAACGATTCTATAGAAGTAAACTAAAAAAAAGGATTCATGGTCTTACCCAAAAACCAGTACCGAGAGACGACGAGAGTATAAACTTCCCAAGTACATCCATTCATGTACAAATATAACAAGCACAACATCAGTGGATGCGAAAAGCTTGGCCTTTGGCGCTACATGCGGTCATAGTCGACACTGATAAACTGAAGTTCATTGTGGTAAAGGCATAACACTTGCCACAATGGCTGTCTATCCCTTTATCGATGTCCTGTGTGATTGCATTCCCTCTCTGATTCTCCCTCCTTCTTTCTCCCACCTATCAATCTTCCTTCCATTCAACACAATGCTCTGCATTCATAGGGGTAAACCCTAAGTGTTGAATGTATCAATAAAAAAAAAAAAAAAAAAAAGTAGTTGGGAAACGCTGGAATTCGAATTTCATTGAGAAAAAACTAGCAGAAATACGGGGAGACAGCATGACCTTAGAGCCAACAATTGCAACAACACTTATGTCTTTGAGCCCCGACGAAGGTCCTCAGATCATACAGCACCAGCCAGTCAATAAGGTTGCTGAATTCCCTGTTTCAAAAGAAAAGGGCAAAAGACTTACTTGAAAATTTGCCTAAAAATCTTTCCTCCGTAGAAAGAAAACTGCTCGCAGTAAAAAAAAAAATAGATGAGATATGCCAAGTTGCTAGTATGCTAGTCAACCGCATAACATTCGCGAGTTCTCAGTGTCAAATTTTCCACCTGTTGAGATCATACAACCTGAATATTTTAATGATAATTAGTATAATGATGATGATGAAGATTATATGTAGCTTTGCGTATGAATATTTTGATGGAGATGATGATATTGCAGAGGGCATGCATTAGAAATACAAACTATAAAAAAGGAAGTTAATCCAGATGTAGCACACCTGTAAGTAAGAAGTAAACTTCTGTTGGGCATCCCACTGACGCACACATTTTTTTTTCAATTCTTAAATTTTGTTTAAAACTGCGCAATTTCACCTTATTTGTTCACAAACAGTCTGCACAAGACCCAAAGTCCCAACGCTGCATTTTCAGCAGTTTTTTTTTAATATTTTAACACTATCAGTTGCCTTTTAAATTTAAAGTCATCTTGCAAAACTTTTTTGTATGGTTTCTTATGTGTTGTGCACATTATGCATATACCATACATAAGAACTTTTTGTGGGAAAATTTAAAGTTGGAATTATAATTTTAGTGTATACATTTTAAAGAGGAAAAATAAACTGCACAAATTTTGGTACTACTATCCTGGGAATGCTGTATTTTAATCGCAAGCATTCCGACTACTGTGTCGTAATGCTTCAACATTTTTACATTTCTTTTTCAGTCTTTAAATTTATGATGAAATTTCCCTGTCAAATTAAATATAACGCCACGTAAAAACAACATAGGCTTAAGAAAACTTTTAATAAATGGTGATTTTTTCAAGAGCTTTGTTTTTGAAAATTGAAAAAAAACACAAGTTTTATAAAAGTGAATGAAATTTTTATTTGGATCGCTAAATCAATTGCTGCCATTTACTTTTTAAAGATAATTTCACTTAAATGTTGCCCGCGACTACATTTCAAGTGGTCCAATTTTACCGCACTTTTTCACACATTTCGGCCGGAATCTCACCAATGAAGCGTTCAGAGTTGGCTTCCAAACCAGCAATCATGTTTGGCTTGTTCCTATAGACAAGACTCTTAAAATAGCCCCAAAAAGAATAGTCTAATGCGGTCAAATCACACGATCTTGGAGGCCAATTGACTGCATCAAAACGTGAGATTAACTGCTCACCCAAATTCGCCTCTCAATTGATGCATGGTTTTGCGGGCAGTGTGGCTTGCGAAAATGCAAGAATTGAACTCGGCTGAGTCCAATTCGGCAAAAAAAGTCGGTTGTAATCGAACGGTACAATTCTCCATTGAGCGTAACGTTGCGGCCTTCATCGTCTTTGAAGAAGTACGGCCCAATGGCACCGCCTGCCCATAAAGTGCACTAAACAGTGCTTTTTTCGGGATGCATTGGTAGCTGCTGAATTGCCTCTGGCTGGTCTTCACACCAAAAACGGCTGAATAGCCTGCTCTGTGGGTCGATTATGACGACCCTAAAATGGACGTAGCTAGCGAAACACATTGTTCACAGAGCACGAATTTTGATAATAAATTTCAATAATTTGCAAACGTTGTTCAGGCGTAAGTCTATTCATGATGAAATGGCAAACAAAACTGAGCAGTTTTTACTTTGACACATGTCCAGAATCACGCGTGAGCTGTCAGAAATATAAACTTCAAAAACCAAGTAGCAAAACAATATTTAACTTGCGCAGGAAATGAAGCCACACGATCATCTTTCGCGCTTCAGGAAACATTGCCATTGATCCACAATTTCATTTGAAACTTTTGTTCAGCTATGCAGCACACTTTTAGTTAAAGCGACGATAATCCGCAAGCCACTCTCGAAACACCATTTCATCCAGAAAATCACCATTTGGTGCGCTTTATGGGCCGGTGTAATCATTGGTACACATGTCTTCAAAAATGATAATGATCAGAACTTTACAATCAATTGTGAACGGTACAAAGACATGATTTCTAAGTTTTTCCTGCCTCAATTGGAAGTCGTTAATGTTGCAGACTTTTTCAGTAGGAAAAAAACACAGCGCGCTATACAATTAATTTTTTTTTATTCTTATACCATATGTATTAAGCGATCTGTCTTTGAGACATTTAACAATAGATTTATAAATAAATAGAATTGAAAAAAAAAACAAACATTTCATATTTATGTTTCACAATTTTTACCTTAAATTCTGAGATCTTGAGGGGTTTTTCATTTTAGTCTGGAGAAAGTCCACTGCGAATTCATTAACTTGGATGCTAGTTGATTTGGATGGTTCAACATTCGTACTTGGTATAATTAGATTTGGTCTTAATTTCACCTTTGACGAAAGGGACTTGTAAATCACATCATTATATTTAATTTGCGGCTTTACCCCACATTTGTATGCCGTAGGGCCATAACGGTTTAAGAATAGTTTAGTAAAGGAGCAGTTTGTTTTGTTATTGCAAATTACAATTGAGTAGCCAGAAGATACTTCTCATTTTAAGATCTATAGCTTTGCACCTCGTAAATATGTGCGTTTTCCACAGTAGACATCTATCCAGATGCATTCCTAGGTACTTCGCATTATTTGCTTCAGGGATTTGTATTGGGTCTAATTGCGCAGGTGGGCAAATATTGCGCCGTGTTGTGAATGTTACTTGCACCGACTTGGTTTCGTTCGCGATAATATTCCAGTTTTGAAGCGAAAAAAGGATAATTTATTTAAACATTCTTGGAGTTTTAGTGAGGCAGTAACAGGATCATCATCAATTGACAAGGCAGCAGTGTCGTCTGCGAAGGTTTAAAATAACAATTCCATCAGTTGTCAGCAAATCAGTAGTGAAAAGAAGATATTACATTGGGCCCATAATGGCTTTTATATTATATAGAGATGTGAATTTTGTGGTCACTTATCGCCCACGTGGACTGCTACGCAGAGTGTCCGGGGTTCGAATCTCGGCACATGCAAAATCAAAAAGTAGAAAAGATAATTTTTCTACCCGGCACCACCTCTTGGCAGGCAATGGCAAACGTACAAGAGTAAAAATTGCTGTGAAAAGCTATTCATTTCTCCGGTCGGATTCGGCATTAAACTGTAAGTCCCTTCCATTCATGTACAAATATAACACGCACAACATGAGTGGATGCGAAAAGCTCGGCCTAGGCCCTCCATGGGTTGTTGTGCCATTAAAAGTAAAGTATCGCCCACGTTCCATCGGGCTTTCGTATTGGGGGTTGAAATTGTGTTGGTCTTTTCAATTTATTTGCTGCTTTCCAAAGATAATAATCTGTTGCGAAAGTTGCTTCGAGTTTGTCAATATAATTTTCAGCTAACAGTACTTTTAACTCTTTAGTTTTAACATTGAAGTGCTTTTTATCGTCTAGGAATCAGCGATTTGCCAAACTGAAATGGAATACTTGTTTCTCTAGGAACTAGTAAGTACTGGAATAGAAGCCCGAACGGATTATTGAAAGTGTTCTACTGCTTCTGTAATGTCGTTGGGTGTTTTTAGTAGCAGTTTCAGATTAATCGTTGTGGCAACTAACTGTCTGAAGAAAGACCAATTGGTTTTATAATTATGGATTATTTGTTGCAGTTTCATTTTGATTTGGCTTGTCTCTTTGTCTCTGACGGCCTGATGGTACGATACGGTTTTTTGTACTTTTGGATGCTGTTATTATTGTAAAAGAGCGTATTTAAAACAATAAAAAAAGTACTCCGCCACTAAACACACACCCGATACATGTTTGACCACAAAATTAATATCTGTAGTGCCGTACTTAACGCAAACTACTCATATCAATTTATTAATACACCATACTCCCAGAAATCACATCTGGTTGAATAATTTAAGAAAAATCCACCAACGTTCGAATTAGCGTTACTTTGAAACCAGAACTAATATCGCAAAACAGAACTAGGATTTCTCTTGTTTCGACGAATACTTTCAAATAATATAGGCGGAAAAGCGTAAACTTTTTTAGTGACAGAATGTTATCGTGGATTTCATTTTCAGTTAAAAGAATTTGTTTGTTAACGGTAACGATATTGAAAATGTTACGGTGGGGAATTGGTAACACGGCAATGGTAACGGTTTTAAACCCCTGTAAAAGCACGAACACAAATGTAAAGCAAAATTTCCACAGAACAAGCTTACAAGTGTAAGACATTAAAATATGACATATAGTGCAACGTTTATAAAAATATAAGTTAAGATAAGGATTTACATTATTTTTATAAATTATATGTACCATATAATGAAAGCTTACAAGTGTAAGACATTAAAATATGACATATAGTGCAACAAAAACGTTTATATAAATATAATTTAAGATAAGGATTTACATTATTTTTATAAATTATATATTTTTTTTATATGTACCATATAATGAAAACAGAGAAAGCGTTAAACTTACTTACCAAAGAATATGTTTTATCACACATCAGTACCAGTACATCGATGGGACTAGTGTGGTTTGCTACGCAAATGCCACTGGTAGGTCTGTTTTCTTCATTGTGATAGTATATAACGGCTGAAATTGCACTAGAGAGCAACGAAAAGCAGTGGCCTAGTACTTGGTTCACCATTTTTCTTTTATTTTCGCCGTCCGAAATGTAGCCAACGACCGCTGTACATACTGTTAACCAAATGACCTATGGAATTGCACAAAACGCAGAAGTCTTATGTTCACAAATCAGGCATAATAACAAAAAACTAATGAACTAAAATAAATCCCAAAAAACAAAAACAAACGAATGTGATACATATATAATACATAAACATTAACATTGGCTGAAACAACGAAACAAGAAGCTAGTGTCAATTTAATATTCTCACCAGAGAGAAGGTGCAATCTGTTGACAGAATAGCAACATCCAGAGGAGAAGTATGATTGGCTACACAAAATCCAGCGCCTTTGGGTTTGTACTGAATATTATGTAATGTTATTACTGCCGATAAGGAACAGGCAATCAAACGAAAACTTAATCTGAAAGACAGATCTGCACAGGGATGCCGTAGGAATTCGAATGGAATAAGTGCAACTAAACTGTTAGTCACAACTGCAATGGAAACCTATGAATACAGCGAAGGTCTTAAATTTTATTTTATAGAATTAATATACATTTAAATAAAAAGTAGTTTCATACTGGTTGCGCTTTACACTTTTGATATAACAAAAAAAAAAAAAAAATATTTCTTAGAAAAAACTAACACATTCAATTCTTTCATAGAATAAATGTAGAGCGGGATTCCAAAAATCCAAAGTCATTCCCTGGAAGGCTGATGTCAGATCATAATTGCTCAAAAATGTTAAATATGACCTTAGTAAAACACTTTCAGTTTGCGAGATACTGGCACTTTTATAAGTTTCATGAAAACGGACATCATACCATTTTTTGTAACGCAATCCTGAATAGGCCTGCTATTGATCACAGTCGAAAATAAAATTAATAGTGCTATACTTTTGACGAAAAAAAAAATAAATAAAAGGACCGATTAAAGAGTCAAATTTTTTTTATTACCCAACTTAGGCCCACAGTATGTATAAATTTAAATTGAATTTAACTTTTTCCGGCTTTCACAATGTTCGCATTTAAATATTAAAGTGACAATACGGGTGACTCCATGTTCGGTTCGACCCTTGAGCTTCTACGTCTCAAATCGGCACACAGACTCCTCGTGGCATCCCTTGCGTTACATAGTCTCAAGATTCACGCTTGTGAACATATCAACGCAAAATTTTTAACATCAGTTTCATTTGAGTTCATGGCCGACGGATGTGAAGGATGAAACGACCAAATATGACTTCTACGAGCTCCTCGCTAAAGCTTATGAGCATTGCCCACTTCACGATATTAAAACCGTGTTATCCGACTTTAATGCCAAGGTTGGCAAGGAGAGTCCCTTTGGTCCAACGATTGGAAAATTCTCTCTCCACGACGAAGTAGCCGATAAAGGACTGAGACTGATCAACTTCACCGATACATATTTATAAGACCACTTGGCAGATTGATCACGTTGTTATCAAAGGAAAGCCACTTTCCAGTGTACTAGACGTACGTACAAGGTCTACACACGTCTATGTGTAGCAAATCGCTTACGTATAGGTACAAAGAGAAAGCTGAATGTCGAAAAATTGCAATCACAACAGACAGCCCAAGTTTTCGCCAATCAACTTGCACTCCTCCTATCGCAAAACACCCCTCAACTTGATGATATATGCGCTCAGTGTACAAACATTTCCCGCTCCATGCGTACTGCTTCTGAAGAGGTGCTAGGCTACTACCGCCGAGATAGAAATACGTGGTACAAGCAAGAGTGTCGCGATGATACTAGAGTGAAAAATACAGTATATAGAACCACCCTGCAGTCAGTTGCAACGCGAGCTGCTAAGGAGCGATACAGAGAGTTAAGGACTGAGGAGAATCGTCTTTTCAGGCGCAAGAAAAGAGAAGAAGAAAGACACGAGTTCAATGATACCGAGATGTTGCGGGACAGGAACGAGGTCGGAAAATTCTTTGAAAGAATAAGATGCCTGACTGATGGTTTGAAGACCGGGGCCTCTTCTTGCAAGGATGAAGACGGAAATATGGTGACAGCTGTTCAGGGTATAATGAGATTATGGAGGGAGCACTTTTCGCAGCTGCTTAATGGCGATGACGGCAATAATCCCGCCACTGCGGAATCTACTCCGGAAACCCCAAGCACTGACGGCGTTGAATTACCGCTGCCCGACTATGACGAGATCTTAACAGCCAACGCAATGAAAAACAATAAGGCTGCAGGTGCAGATGGTTTGCCTGCTGAGTTGCTTAAGACAGGTGGAGAAGAGCTCCAAAAACGAATGCATGAGCTTCTATGCAGAATAACGTCGGAGGAAAGCATATCAAATGATTGGAACATTAGCGTATTCTGCCCAATCCATAGTGTGATTTCACGATCTGGCCAGGTGAAACCACCATCGATTATAAAGTCGCCTTCTGATTTTGGTATCCCTGCAAAGCTCATTCGTCTTTGCAAAATGACACTGACCATCACTACCAGCGCAGTGAAAATTGGGACAGACCTCTCCACGCCATTTGATACCAAAAAAAGATTGAGAGGTTTGTGCGACTTCTTTAACCTTATGCTGGAGAAAATAATTCGAACTGCGAATTTGACATCATCACTGATGATATTGAAATCATTGGTACCAATGCGGGAGCAGTCAGTGCAGCATTCTTTGGGAAGTAAGTCTCGCCGAGTGGGTCTAGTGGTGAACGAAATACCTTGTGTCAACCAACAAAGAGCCACGGTGTCTTAGACAAAATGTCTTTGTGGACAATTATACTTTTGAAGTCGTCAAGGATTTCGTTTACCTACGATCTAGCTTCAACACTAACAATAATGTCAGCCTTGAGATTAAGCGGTGATTAACTCTTGCCAACAGGTGTTAACTATGGGCTCAGTATTCAATTGAGAAGCAGAGCCCTCCTCGACCGAAGTAGGCGATCCGGCTAGAAGGGTGTTTTATTCGAGCCACGGTGGAGGAAGACGCAGAAGAGGGCTTCCTAATATCCGCTGGAAAGACCAGTCACAGGAGGACCTGTCTGTACTCGGCCTTATCAACTAGAGCCAGCGCGCGCATAGCAGAGTCGACAGGCGAAGCTGTATCGAGGCAGCCAAAACCGATCATCGGTTGTAGTAAGTAAGTAGGCAGCACTTAGTTCTAGACCATGAAGTTGGCCGTCGTTAATTAAATATTTTTATTAATGATAATTCGAATAATTCACATAAGCTTCAACATTCGCATCCGCGAATGTTGGCATTTCCAATAGTGGGCATTTAAATTAAAATTAAATTAATATAGAAACATAAAAGTGAATTCTAAAAATTAAGTGACAATTTTCATTAATAACTATTGAGCCTGTAAAAAAGCCTGCACGACGAAATTTCAGAAAAGTTACCATGAAATTTCTAACCAAATTCGTCAAATTAAAAAATGCACCTACAAGATAAGCGAACTCAAATGTTGTTTTTACAAATGTAAGCAAACTTTTCTCCCTTTATGTCTCTCACATCATTGCTTGTCGTCTATAGAGAAAATAACCGAATTCGCACGAAGAGTTGTAACTTACGAACACATACATATATGTTTTGGTTCTATGAAATGTTTCTGTTCACTTTTACTCTAGCAAATTACTTATATGTTTCACTTTGTTTTAAGCGCATCATATGTACACGCATAAAAAAAGTGTTGCTTTGAGGTTTAATAACGTTATTTTATGTTTAATTTTGTTTTTACTGAAAAAAAAAATTTATCGTACTCCATATCCATGTTCTACATTCTTAGAATATAATTAAGAAGACACTTTTTAAAAAAGTAAAGATAAAGAAGTATTATTTTTCTTTACTTGGAACACATCAAAGGGTTTTATATAAAATCCATGTCTTTTTTTACACGGTTTCTATTTGAACGTGTTTTTTTTCGGGTAAAACGAGGATCAAGTGTAATATTAAAATATAAAGGATGTAAGTTATCAATATTTCAATTCAAAGGTTATTAAATGTAGTTTTAATATGATTACTTATTTGAAAATAATTTGGCATTTGTAATAACATTATGTATTAATGTGAACCCAGGCTGAGATAAAAAAATTTCTTTAAAAATATTAAAAGGGAACTGAGTTATAGTATTTTAAAATATTGTACTGTATGGGCGGTGCCACGCCCCTTTGCCTAATTCCGCCCATATGGTGCATGGAGCTTAAAGTTGAACATATAAAGTCCTTTGCTAAAAATTCAAAGAGAGCAGAGTTATAGCATATGTAGTGTATCAGCCGTGCCACGACTGAATATAAGAAAAATATTTGAATTTTTAAGTATCCATTATACGAAATTGTCAAGAGTTAGGGCCCCGTTATCTTCAAGTGAAAGTATCTATAAATAGCGCAGTTTTCTTTCTATATTAGTCATTTTCATCTTGGGTCTACTGAAGTTAACATGCCGAGCCAACAAGAACAGCGCTGCAATTTAATACTTGGATATCTACTTAACTGATAAGACGAAGTCTATACTAAGTATTGCGAGGGACAGCATAGCGAGTTTAGCGGCGGTTTATAAATTCATAAACAACTACAATGCGGTACACAGAGCAGAACCGAAGGGTCGGCAAAAAAAAGTGTCCAAATAACCCAGAAGTGCTGAAAAAGGTTGTTAGTACATATCGGGCTAATCCCACGAGGTCGACTCGAGATGTTGCAGCTACAGCTGGTACATCGCAATCAACTGCAATGCGATATAAGAGTAGTCAAGGATTAAAGACCTACAAACAGCAGACAGTACCTGACCGGTCGGATGCAAAGGAAAAAATTGCGAAGATGTGTGCCCGAAAGTTGTATGACAATTACCTTACCAAATTCGATTGCGTGATTTTCCATGATGAGACCTACTGTAAGACGGACTTCAACCAGTTGCCTGGGAATGCCTATTTTACAACAATGCAATACCCAGACAATACTCTGAAGTAAAATATACCAAATTTCCAAAACGCTTCATGGTTTGGCCAGTTATTTGCACCTGCAGCCTACCGAGCAAGGCGTTCATTATGAAAGGAACAATTAACTCCAGAATTTATATAGAAGAACGCCTTCTACCATTTATTGCACAGCACAAAGGAAACGTTTTGTTTTGGCCAGACCTAGTCACAAGTCATTACTCGAGGTCAAATATGGAAGGTATAAGGAAAATAATGTCGCAGTGGTCCCAAGAGGCAAATCCTCCCAACTTTCCGGAACTTCGGCCTATTGAATGACATTGGGCTGTAATGAAGCAAACCCTAAGAAACATAAAGAAAGTTTGCAAAAATTATGTAGAATTCCGAAATCGATGGAATCAATCCTATGCAGTAGTCACCGAAAGTAATGTCCAGTATCTAACCAAGAGCGTTAAGAAAAATGTTAAACAATTGTGCAACCGCCAATAGTATTAGAATCAATTTTTTGGTGAATTGTAGTTTAAAAAATTATTAATAAATTTTAAAATCGGACTGTTGGTTGGTTTTTAATGGCTCAGAAAAAATTATAAAATTTGTCTGGTTCACCCCTTATTATATTATGTATATATGTATATACATATTATATTATATATATGTAGATAAAAATTAAATATATGATAAAATCTAATTAAAGACTATCTGCAAGCAAAAACAACTGATATACATAATTTGGTTTTGCCTGCAAATTATTGGAGTCGAAAACTAGACCCGCTTTTGCCTGCATACATAACTCGAGTCCTTTTTCCCGCGTACAAAAATTATCTCGATGTTAAGTCATTTACACACACGCTGTAAATGACTTACTTTTGCTCGTTCTGATAAATGGTGCTTTATCAACGCTCTACTATATTTATCATCTTTTAGGGAATTTTCAGGGTGATTAAAATAATTCCATATTTTTTGGCAATTTCTTCATCTTTCTTGACTGAATTTCAGGCGTAACTAAAGACACCTTCTCCATGGACCTTTACAGAACATGTATTAAGCAAATATCCCTCTTAATTTTCTATAATCAGACAATCGGATTAGGTTTAGATTGGCATCGATATTCCGTATTATTATTATACATGTCAAAGGATTTTTGCTATTTATATAAAAATTCATAAATGAAACGGCGGGCCGAGAGGCGTGGGATACAAGGTAAAGTTCGTGACAGTCGTAGGTGTGTCCATGTTCGATCCTTGCGCTTCTCTGTTTCAAGTCGACACACAGTCTCCTCGTGGCGTCCCCTGAATAGCGATCTGGCGGGATTCTCCGTGGCCTTGAATGAACGGCCGCGCGTTGGGCTTGTAACCCACCAATTTAAAATATCTCACAATGAAACCTCAGAAGAAGCCTCGCATAATGAAACCCCCTAATGTCGATGGTTCTCGCAAACGCCCGAAGAACAGTAATTTACGAATATGCACCTGGAATGTCCGAATCCTCTACAGGGAAGGTGCTTATATCCAGCTGCTAGATGTCCTCCAACAACATAGAGCTGGCATCAACGCTATACGGGAAATGCAATGAACGGGACAATATTACTCCAAAAAAGCAACCTGTGATATTTAATACAGCTGTCATGAGTCGAGACACGAATATGGTGTTGGATCTATGGTTGAGAAGAGATTGCGTTACATAGTCTCGAGATTCACGTTCGTGTCAAGGCAAAGTTCTTCAATGTCAGCCTAATTTGTGTCTATACCCAGACAGATGGGAAGGATAAAACCACCAAGGATGACGTCACGATATTAAAACCGTGTTAGGCGAATTTGATGTCAAGGTGGGCAAGGCGAGTCCCTTTGATACGACGATCGGAGAATTTAGTCTCACGACGAAGGCACCGACAACGGTATGAGACTGGTCGACTTCGACCAGCGCACGGAACATGACAGTTAGTAGCATGAGATTTCAACGTCTCGATATTCATCCACTTGGCGCTCTCCTGATCAAAACACACGAAACCAGATTGATCACGTTGTGATCGACGGAAGGTACGCTTCAAGTCAAGTATTGTGCGTGTACTAGATATACGCACAATACTTGATTGCAGCCAAGACACGTCTATGTGCAGCAAATCGCGTACGTATAGGTACAAAGAGAAAGCTGGATGTCGAGAAGCTGCAATCACAACAGACAGCCCAAGTCTTCGCCAATCGACTCGCACTCCTCCTATCGCAAAATACTCAACCTGGTAATATATGCGCTCAGTACACGCACATTCCCCGCTCTATGAGTACGGCTGCCGAAGAGGTGCTAGGCTACCACCGTCGACTGAGAAATATGTGGTACAACCAAGAGTGTCGCGATGATACTTACAAGAACGAAGTCCGAAAATGCTACGAAAGACTAAGATGTCTGACTAACGGTTTGAAGACCGGTGCCTCTTCCTGTAGGGATGAAGACGGAAATCTGGTAACAGATGGCCAGTGTACTATGATGTTATGGAGGGAGCATATCTCACTGTTTAATGGCGAATACGGTAATAATCCCACCGCCACTGGGGATTCTGCTCCGGAAATCCCAATCGCTGACGGCGTTGAATTACCGCTGCCCGACTATGACGGCAGCAATCGCTCGGCTGAAGAACAATAAGTATGCAGATGCAGATGGCATGCCTACAAAAACACATGCATGAGCTTCTGTGTAGAATATGGTCAGATAGAAGCATGAAAAGTGGAATATCAGCATAGTGTGCCCAATCCATAAGAAATGAGATTTCACGATCTGCGTCAATTACCGTGGGATAAGCCTTCTTAATATTGCATATAGGGTTCTATCGAGTGAACTGTGCGAAAGACTCAAAACCTTATTAGTGTGGCTTCAGGCCTGGTAAATCCACAATTCACACTACGCCAAATCATGGAAAAAACCCGAGAAAAACCGATCTATTCGCTGATTATAAAGCCGCCTTCGACAGCACGATTAGGGATCACTTCTACGCCGCAATGTCGGATTTTAGTAATCCCTGCAAAGCTCATTCGTCTTTACAAAATGACACTGACCGACACCACCAGCGCAGTGAAAATTGGGACAGAGCTCTCGGTGCTATTTAATATCAAAAGAGATTGCAGACAAGGTGACTCCCTTTTGTGCGACTTCTTTAACTTTATGCTAGAGAAAATAATTCGAGCTGAGAACATCGACATATCAATCAGTGCAGCATTCTTTAGAAAAGGAGTCTCGTCGAGTGGGTCTAGTGGTAAACGACAAAAGGCCTTGTGCCAACAAAGAGTCAAAGCGTCTTGAACAAAATGTCACTGTTGACAATTACACTTTTGAAGTCGTCAAGGATTTAGTTTACCTACATAGGATCCAGCATCAACACTAACAATAATGCCTTGAGATCAAGCGGAAATTAACTCTTGCCAACAGGTGTTACTACAGGCTCACTAGGCAATTGAGAAGCAGAGCCCCCTCGACCGCTATATAAGTCCGTCATGCTTCCCGTTGTTAGGAGTGATCAAGAGGAAGATACTCCGTAAGGTCTATGGTCCAAAAATGCAGTGGCTTCGCTGGCTGGGTCATGTTGAGCGAATGGAAGAAAGCCCTCCGGCTAGAAGGGTGGAGGAACACGCAGGAGAACACTGGTGCCAGTGCGTGCATAGCATCTCTGAGAATAACAATATGTATAAGTATTGTTATTTTCGTCAGTATACTAATATACTCACACATTCAATAAAACATAACATTACTGCAAGTCATGACAGAAAAAAACTAAAATTTTTTAATTCCCATTATTTCAAGTGGTCGCTGTGGCGTAGTGGTAGTGCGTTGGACTGCTACGCAGAGTGTCCGGGGTTCAAATCTCGGCACAGGCAAAATCAAAAAAAGGTAGAAAAAATAATTTTTCTACACGGCACCACCTCTTGCCAGGCAATGGCAAACCTACAAGAGTAAAAATTGCTATGAAAAGCTTTTCCTTCGCCGTTCGGATTCGGCTTTAAAACTGTAGGTCCCTTCCATTCATGTACAAATATAACACGCACAACATGAGTGGATGCGAAAAGCTCGGCCTAGGCCCTCCATGGGCTGTTGTGCCATCTAAAGTAAAAGTAAAGTATTTCAAGTAATGAAGGGATATTTTTCCATACACTATTATTAATAATATTTGTAAAGATTATCATTATTATGGTCTGCTTAGAAGCCGCATTACTAAAAATTGCTCAATGTTTTATTTTATATTTGGGTGCGGGCTAATACCATAAAGAAAGGAGGAAAAGCAAAACCACACAAAACAAAATAGTATACAAAATTTTGTGTTCAATGGGCTCGTATAAATTTTTAAGCACTCTTTGCATCTTTAGAGCGAAGTTGTGTTGTTGTTTGAATGTAATGATTCTTTCTTGGGCAATTAACGATTGTCACTTAAACTTTTTACATTTGTAAAATATATATAATATTGTATGTGTTCGTAAGTTACAACTCTTCGTGCGGCAATTTTCTCTAAAGGCAGCAAGCAACGATGTGAGAGACGTGAAAAGAGAGAAGTTTTCTTTCGTTTGTAAAAACATTTGAGTTTGTTTATCGTATAGGTGCATTTTTTGTTTAACAAAATTGATTAGAAAAGATCACGAGATATTAACACTTTTTAGGATTTTTTACGCAAGTTAAACCCTTTTATACTAAAGTATTTTATTTTGCAAGTTATTTATTGATTAAAAAAATAACAACAAGAAACCACAATTTATTAGTTTTTAATAAAAAGTTTTAATTCTTCAGGAACCCCTTCCATTAATGTTTTTATGGTAGTGTCCGACACCCTCACAGCTGCTGTTGACTACTTTCTTTTGAAATCTTGAAGGTCTTTGGCCACTTTTTTTGTTACCTTCATCTCCCTTTTTACTAAAGCCCAGTACCTCTTAATCGGCCTTAGT
Source organism: Palloptera scutellata (assembly GCA_958295655.1). Lineage (NCBI taxonomy): Eukaryota > Metazoa > Arthropoda > Insecta > Diptera > Pallopteridae > Palloptera > Palloptera scutellata. Next base: position 30,828,944 of record OY282451.1, read on the forward strand.
TCTGGACAGTTTGGTGGATTAGCTTCTCTAGGCACCAAAATCACTTATTCCTTTCGAACCACTCTAAGGCAGTCATGTTGCCCCTTCTTTTTACCAGAACCGAGAAATGGTTTTAGGGTTAACCCCTACCTTTGGTAATTTTTTTGAATGACCAGTGAGGTTGCTTTTGAAAAATTTTAATAATATTTTCTCGCACTTCCACTTTGTTTGCCATTTTCGCGTTAAATAAATTTTTATTGTCTTTAACTGACACATAATATTTTCTGACATTTAATTCAAAGCTACTAAGATACAAATTTTTGAATCTTTCAATAGCAAAGTATGGGAAGAAATGTAACGGACAATTTTATTCGACGCAGTCCTTATATACTTAAGACACATTTTGTTACCAAACATCCTTTCCAAACACATTACTCCTTAAATTTTCGATATATTCAGTTAAAACACTTGCCACAATGGCTGTCTATCCCTTTATCGATGTCCTATTATTTTTACCTTTCTTTCAGTTCTTTTTTGAAAGGTTTTCACCGATGGAAATACTTGTATGGTAAGAATACCCCAAAACAGCAAACATATTTATCACAAACATCACATATGTATGTGATATACATAAGTATGGTATGTATGTGATTTGTAGCTGCACAATAAATTCGATACTGTCCATCATTTGTATGTTCCGCATTGTCATTATAAGCAGAAAAATGTTCCCTACACCCCGCACTACAAATCTATTGTAATCACAAAGAGAAAAGGCAAAACTTCAAAAATATGAAATCAATATTATGAAAAATGGTTAACACAGACGCATTCAAAAAAAGGTGAAATGAAACAACATACAAACATATATTCTTCTGCTCACATACTGCACCCCATTGGTTTCAGTTTGAGTGAAATTTCCAATTTTGAGGTAAAAAAAAGGTATTTTTCCAAAATTTTCATAATTTTAAATTTTTTTGCAATATGTTCTAAACTTATAAGATTTATAGGCAGATAATTTGCAAATAATGGAAACCTAAGTCTACTAATATACTAAGCCGACTCATACAAACTCGTATATGTCTATTAAGTTTATACGTGTCTAAACATGTCAACATTATAAGAATAAAAAGATGTGTACATAAAAATTAGTAATTTTTGACTGATCTTTGAAGTGAATATTGTGAATATTTGTTCAAATAAAATAATTAAATAAGAGATACTAATAGTAAAGTAATAGCTGTCAAGCTGGACACGAACGCGCGAGCAGTCAGTGCAGCTGAATGGAAGGAAGATTAATAGGTGGGAGGAAGAAGGAGGGAGAATGAGGAAGGGAATGCCATCACACAAGACACCGTAAGATCTACGGCCCAGTATCGAAAATGATGGAACGATGAGCTGTATGCCAACACTGACATAGTCACGCGTATAAAAAGGCAGCGGCTTCGCTGGCTGGGTCAATTGTGAGCGATTGGAAGAAAGCGCTCCGGCTGGAAGAGTGTTTTATTCTAACCACGGTGGAGGAACACGAAGAAGAGGACGTTCTAACCTCCGTTGCATAGACCAGGTGCAAGACGATCTGACTGCACTTGGCCTTATCAACGGGTGCCAGCGCGGGCTTAGCAGAGGCGACTGTCGTAGCTTTATAGACCGATCATAGGTTGTAGTGCCAACTAACTAAGTAAGTAAGTTTTATATCGAGCAAAAACATGGATGTTTTCGATGCATCGGATAAACTTATACCCTCAAAATTATAATTTTCGTCCCTTCTATTAAGTTTGGCTGTTTTCCTAGAGATATACCAGGCAAATAATTATTCAGCGGACTCATATAAACTCTTAAATGCCCAATAAGTTTATAAGTGTGTAAGCTTTTCAAAAATTTAATGAAATGTTTACATGTTTAATACAGTTTGCAAGGCAATTACGAGTTTACATGAATTCGAATATTATTTTTCTGTTTATAATTTACTAATTTAATACTTTTTTAGTATTACTAATTTAAAATTATCAATGGATTATTGATGTTTGGAAATTTGCGGTCATCACTTCAATCTTTAAAAGTCTCTAACTATAGACCAATTTCGAAGTTAACCACTGTTTCGAAACGTTTGAAAGTATTGTAAGTAAGTTTTACTTTGCCAAGTAAATCAGTTCAATTTAATCGGCGTCATTGTTAGGAGTAATTAAGTCCTCGGAAATCGTATTTTCTTTCACATTTTTAAAATAACTGTGGCATATTGGGGGTATTATGTCCTTATACTTTGCTGAAGTAACAGGACTAGAACCAGCGTACATCACGGTAAAATCTTATCCAGCACACAGATCTCACGCTATAATATATACAAACATTAATTCTATCTCTTTTCCACTAATCCCAGCAAATAATTTCCTGACCACTTTCAAAATAAACATGTTTGTTATACCGTCAAAACACGAAACCAGATTGATCACGTTGTGATCGACGGGAGGTACGCTTCCAATGTACTAGACGTACGCACAATACGTGGTGGAAACATCGACTCAGACCACTACTTGGTTGCAGCCAAGATCTGCACACATCTATGTTTAGCAAATCGCGTACGGATAGGAACTAAGAGAAAGCTGGATGTCGAAAATCTGCAATCACAACAGACGGCCCAAGTCTTCGCCAATCAATTTGCACTCCTATCGCAAAACATCCCTCAACTTGATGCGCGCTGTGGACGCACATTTTTCGCTCTATGCGTACGGCTGCCGAAGAGGTGCCCAATTCATAAGGTGATCACCACGATCTGCGCCAACACCGTGAGATAAGCCTTCTTAATATTGCATATAAGGTTTTATCAAGCGTACCGTGCGAAAGACTGAAGCCCATCGTCAAAAAACTGACTGGACATTATTAGTGTGGCTTCAGGCCTGGTAAATCGACCAGATACTACGCCAAATCCTGGAAAAAAACCGAGCAAAACAGATCGACACCCACCATCTATTCGTCGATTATAAAGCCGCTCTTTGCAAAATGACACTGACACCACCACCGCTGTGAAAATTGGGACAGACCTCTCCGCGTTACTGTTGACAATTATACTTTTCAAGACGTAAAGGATTTCGTTTACCTAGGATCCAGCATTAACATCAACAATAATGTAAGTGTGGAGATATAGCGGAGATTAACTCTTACCAACAGGTGTTACTACGGGCTTAGTAGGCAATTGAGAAGCAGAGCCCTCTCTCGACAGACGAAAAGAACCCTCATACTGCGGCTAATAGGGTGTTTTATTCGAGCCACGGTAGAGAAACATGCAGAAGACCAGGTACGGGGCGACCTGACTGAACTCAAAGTTGATCAAACTAGGTATTTTTCGATGGTCTGTGTGCTAGTAAGTGGGTTGCCCATGCTATATTATATCTAGGCTATCTTGTGATATAGCTCACCAGAGTTGCTTTCCTTTTGGGATAATAAGCCTAGATTTCAAAAAAGTGTGTTTCGCGTTGGTCGCTGTGGCGTAGTGGTAGTGCGTTGGACTGCTACGCAGAGTGTCCGGGGTTCGAATCTCGGCACAAGCAAAATCAAAAAAAGTAGAGAAAATAATTTTTCTACACGGCACCACCTATTGACAGGCAATGGCAAACCTACAACAGTAAAAATTGCTATGAAAAGCTTTACACTTCCCCGTTCGGATTCGGCATTAAACTGTAGGTCCCATCCATTCATGTACAAATATAACACGCACAACATGACTGGATGCGAAAAGCTCGGCCTAGGCCCTCCATGGGCTGTTGAGCCACTAAAAGTAAGTGTTTCGCGTTATAATCCCAAGAAGAAATAAATTTGAGACCTAGGGTAGTAAAAAAGTCACTAAATTTCATATTTGCTACGATAAATTTGCATGTACCTGCCTGTACATAGTTTGCTGCCTTGAGACGGGTCTCAGATATAAGCATGACATCAATAACATTATTATATAAAAATTTTTGGAGTTTTTGTTTATTTTGGCTAATGCATTCCAATCATTGTTAAAACAAAATAGTTTGAAGAAGCATGGCATGATTTCTCATCATCTCTTGCATCATTATTTGCATTGTGTTCATAAACTAGTTCACATTTTTAATCAATGTTTGTAGCATGAGTTATATAGAACTTGGCTGATAGGGCGTCAAATACTGGCTTGTATATTCAACATTTCAGCATTGCCAACTACTAACCAAAATAAACAGAACACAGTGTGTCACAAATTTTAACTAGATGCCTATTGGGCACTCACCACGATCTAGCGCTAAGCTAGCAAAACGTCCAGATGCTCACTCTTCCGAAGTGAATACCAGATTAAATAGCCCAACAGCAACGCCAGTGGCAACACAGCAACAAGAGCAGCAGTGGCATCACAAATAAGAAGTCCAACAAAATGCAGCAAAAACATTGGCAGATGCCGAACAACTACGAAAACAGCAGAGCAATTCTGACAAATGTAATCAAACAGTGTTACATAGGTAAGTACAAATAATAAAAAAAAAACGTAGTCCACAAACGGATGAAACAATGCCAAAATTTCTAAAACATAAAAACATATATAGAGATCATTAACACCACTAATAAAATAATGAGCATGATTTAAAAACTCCAAATTATAAACCACTTCCAATTTACTTAAGAGAGCTTAACTCAAACGAATTAATAAAAATTTTAACAAGGCAGACTGGAACGAAAAATGTTCATGTTGCATCCTTAATAAAGGGTAATATTATACACGAAACAAAACTACAAATTCTTATGAAAATAACTATCGTAAAGTTATAAAATACTTTGATAACAATAAAAAGTCGTATTGCATATATCAGCTTAAAAGTAGCAAAGGATTACAGGTAGTCATCAGGTATCGAACCAGATGTAAATTCTTCTGAAATTAAAGATGCATTACAGAAGAGAGTTTTACTTAATGTGAAATCCATATATGTATGGTAACTACAACATTAAAAATAAAGAAAAAGTAGCGCAACCACAATTCCGAGTTGAATTAGAACCTGACACTAAACAACTAAAAAATGGAGAAACACATTCTATTTACGAGCTACGTTACTTGTTGCATAGAAAAATCACAGTTGAGGAAACGAAAATAGTTCCTTAGAACAAACGATGCATAACTTTTCGCAAGTTATGACGCAATTCATGCAGTCAACGCAACAACAACAATGCAAACAATGCTTCTACAGGCATCAAATATTTATAAATATGTCTATGTCTACTAAGTCAATGACACTAAGAAACCTGTTGGGAAAACAAGGGGTGGCACAGCTGTACTCGTAAAAAGAATAATTAAACATTATGCATTAGAAGAATATGCAAGAGAACGCAACATCATTATATCGAAAATTTCCAAAAGATTACTATTTCAACAAGGTTCAACTTTTCAAAAGACCAATTCAAACATTTTTTCAATACTTTAACTAACAGATTTATTACCGCAGGAGATTATAACGTGAAGCACACGCACTGGGGCTCGAGAATAATAACATCAAGAGGTAGTAACTTATTTTCGACTATTTCTTCCCATGATCTAGGTATTATATCTACAGGCCAGCCAACTCATTAGCCATCAAATATCAATAAGATAAGACGTTTAATAAAGTTTGGGGTGATTAAACACATTAGAAGAACCCAAATAAAAGCTGAATGTTCGTTTGCCCTATCTGCGCATCATTCCCCATCAATTATAACATTGAATACGACTGCAGATATGTTAGAAAACTTAGCAAATAAAAACAACAATTGGCTGAAGTACCAAAAATACATAAGCTCACATTAAAATAAATTCTGCTCTAAAAACTCTGCTTTATCTCATTAGCTAAACTAAGCTAAGCTAAACTATATCGCCAAACACTAACAGCAATAAGTATGATATAACATCGTTCACATTAGAAAACCACATTAAACTAAAAAGAAGACTAAGAGAAGATTGGCAAGCCAGTACATAACCTATTGGTAAGAAACAACTAAACGCCTGTACAAAAAAGTTAAATATGTAAAAAAACTAATAAAGAAAAACACTTATATATACCATCGAAATCTCTCAGCTACAAAGCAAAATGACTGCTGTTAAAGAGTTAAACACTTAGAAATATACCTTCGAAATCTCTCAGCTACAAAGCAATATGACTACTCCTTCTGGCAAGCTGTTAAAGAGTTAAAAAACAATAAGTAGAAAAGTTGCGATCCGCTTACCAAATGGAAACGATAAAGAAAAAGGCAACGCCCTCAGCCCTCGGTAGCAGTAAAGTACTACCCCTACTCCAGTTTGGCTTCAGAGCAAAGCATGGAACCATAGAGCAAGTATTATCACCGAATACTTAAAATCTATCTTACAAACAGAAAGTTCCTTGTCAAGCACAAGCCATTTACATCTCGTAGCTACGAAATATCAGCAGGCGTGCCACAGGGGAGGTGTGCTTAGACCCTTTCTTTATCTTGTGTTCACAACAGATATGCCTACATCAACTGTCGCTGATGTCACTACAATACTAAGCACACATACCAATCCAAGTAAAGCAACAGAATTATCTTCAACATCGAGCAATGGCTGCAAACATGGCGAATTAAGATAAATGCTGAAGTGTAAGGAAGCGACATTTACTCTTAGAAAAGGAAACTTCATTAGAATTAACAATAAAAATATCCAACAGAAACCTGTAGTTAATATGTAATATGGTACATATTGACAAGCCGCAATGCAAAAACATATTCGAACGAAACGTTGAAGTACGTTGAAACTTAAAGTTGGCTTTTAGAAAGAAATTCAAAATTGTCGCTTAAAAATAAAGTAATCCTATTTAAGACGACGATTAAACCAATATCATCGAGATTAAATAAAGGGTGATTTTTTTGCTACTTGGTTTTTGACGTTTATATATCCGACAGTTCACGCGCTTGGTTGGCCATCATCATGAATAGACTTACGCCTGAACAACGTTTGTAAATTATTGAAATTTATTATCAAAATTCGTGCTCTGTGAACAATGTGTTTCGCCAGCTACGTCCATTTTATGGTCATCATAATCGACCCACAGAGCAAGCTATTCAGCCGTATTTGGTGTGAAGACCAGCCAGAGGCAATTCAGCAGCTACCAATACATTCTGAAAAAAGCACTGTTTGTTGCGCTTTATGGGCAGGCGGCATCATTGGGCCGTACTTCTTCAAAGACGATGAAGGCCGCCACGTTACGCTCAATGGAGAATGGTACCGTTCGATTACAACACATTTTTTTTTTTTGGACTCGATCGAGTCCATCTTGTATTTGCGAATTTGGTGAGCAGTTAATCTCACGTTTTGATGCCTCCAAGATCGTGTGATTTGACCGCATTACACTATTCTTTTTATGGCTATTTTAAGAGTCTTGTCTATAGGAACAAGCCAAACACGATTGCTGGTTTGGAAGCCAATATTGAACTCGTCATTGGTGAGATTCCGGCAGAAATGTGTGAAAAAATGCGTCAAAATTGGACAGAATGGGCCACTTGAAACGTAGTCGCTCGCGGGCAACAATTACGTGAAATTATCTTTAAAAAGTAAATGGCAGCAATTGATTTATCGATCCAAATAAAAATTTCATTCACTTTTGTAAAATTTATGTGTTTTTTGAATTTTCATTTCCTTTACATAATCCAGTTCCAATATAGACAAGATTCAAAAGCTTCAATCTGAAATACTAAGAACCTTGGTTTTAAAAAGTGCCAACATTCATAAGAATCTTGAAGTTCGTACAATAAAAGAAGATATTGTGATATTCTGCCAAACCTATTTATAGCGTAGGACTAAAGATGGACCCAAACAAATTAACTAAAAAACTGAGCAAAGAAAACATTAAACGATTGAAAAAGGAAGACATGACTGATATTGCAATACTATAATTGCAAAAAGTACAATTAATAAAATATTCTATGTTCCTATATTTTCTAACACCAACTGAAACTAACCACAACATTGAAATAATGAAATAATTAAATATAATAATTGTGTAAATTAAGAAATATTTTGTGCAATGACAAGAAATATTTTAATTATATTAGATACAAGGCTTGTAAACTTATTGGTATTTTCCGTGGAAAGATTCAAAATAAAAATAAACTTTAAAACAAAATAACAAAAAATTTCTTCATACACAGGACAACCTCTATAATTACAAGTGTGGTTACCACCACAGTTACTGCACTTTTTCATGTTACGGTGTTGTTTGATACGCAGTTAAAATAATAAAGTAATGCCGCATGCAACATAAACTCTACGAAGAGCACAGTAGGTTTTGTGTGACCATATTTTTAGCAATTGTTTGAACTGGAAAGAACCATTTTGTTTGTGCGGTTCCTCAACCGTTATTTTACGATGCAGTAGGTAACTCAACACATATATTGGGTGGGTCTCTTTTTTAATGCTTGAGTCTCTGGATCTAACAAATTCTAATATTAAAAACAGATTTTGCAGAAAATCCACTTTCGGATAGTGTATACTCAATTTCATTAGAATCGATATCTGGCTCTACACTTTAAGCACTTTTCAAGGTGATGAACTAACACTACCATATAATTTTTTTAGTCGTATACTTGAATTTTGGTTGATTAATTGTTGAGCATGATAATAATCCACAAGCGATGCCATTAATTTACAGAAAAAATTTTTCGATTTTACGCCATTAGATTATTTTCATTAAGGATATGTTGTTGAATGTGTATACAATACAATTAAATAGTAAATAAATATCGACTTCATTCCAGAATTCGCTTTCCTTTAGGTCCCTTCCATTCATGTACAAATATAACACGCACAACATGACTGGATGCGAAAAGCTCGGCCTAGGCCCTCCATGGGCTGTTGTGCCATTACAAGTAAAGTAAGTCAAAAAATTATCTCTAAAATAAAGCTAATTTTATGGATATTAACAAAATAATTTTTCTATGTTCATTTCAATTTAAAGTTATTCGCCTGTAAAAAACACGTTGGCTTTCCCAACGGTGTGGTGAATTTGTAGGGTCATGTTCAGAGAACAAAGAAAGGTCTTGTCCGATTTTTTCGTGCAGACATTCTTTAAAGAGTGTATTACGGTTTTACCCGAAAGATGGCGAGAGGTTTCACAATCGAAATTATTTGACTCAATAAAGTGATATAAAAAAAAAATTGGTAAGCAAAATACGACCAGCGATAATCTTAGGAGTAATGTTGCGAGCATTACCCGTAATAATATTGAAAGAAATGTTACCAATGCAATAAAAAATTTCATTCTCCGAGATAGTAAAATAATTTGAACTATACCAAAACCGTAAGTAATATACGACCCAAAGCACACCTCAATCTTTGCGAGATTGGTTTTCCCATAATGGATTTCCCTTTATGACCTGGCCTGCACAATCTCCTGACCTTAATCCAATCGAGAACTTGTGGAATATTGTCAAAGAGAAGATTTGCAGTACCAGAGCTAAAAACAAAGACGAATTGTGGCAAAGCATTCAAAGAGCGTGGTATTCCATATCCCAGGCTACTTGCGCGTCTCTGGTGGAATCAATGCCTAGAAGGTGTAAGGCGGTTTTAATTAACAAAGGCTATTCCACAAAATATTAGCATTAGTGAACAATTTGAGTCAATATTTTACAAACTTTTTTAACTGATTTAATTTAATTTTAATTTAATTTTTATTTCATTATTTTGATTTTTGTTCTTTTGAAATATGATTTTATGTATAACTTTTAAATTTCATTTTTCACACTTAATTCCTTTATTTTTGTTTTAAGAAAAAATTTAACTTATGGAATGAATGAATAAAGGTAAATACCTTTTAATTTATCATAAGCCTAGAGAAATATTTTTATAATGTTTTTGGTTTCAGAACAAGGTGTTCTTATTTGATTGTCCGACACTGTATGTAGACGTAATATGTAATGAAGATATTATAGCTCAATTCTTAACAAGCTGACTAAACAAGAAAAACTCAACAACAATCTTCAAAAAGTCTGAATAATCTTGAACAAAAGCTATCAATATTAAATCATGATTGACCATTAAAACTAAAAACCAACCTCCATTCATAGCGGTTATTTATTGACCTTCGAGATACGCCATATCTTCAAGTAAGTAAAACTATTATTAATGCACAAATTTATTATGGGTGGAGACTTGAACGCGAAAAACTCCCACTGGGGATCACGGTTGACTACAGCAAAAGGGCGATATTATATAAAGCAGCACGAGAAACAGGATTGTAAGTTTATCTCGACCTGAATGCCAACAGACTCGTATTGGCCTATCGATAATAATAAAACTACAAACTTGATAAGACTTTTTTATGGTAAGTAAACTTAATAAAAATTATTTTACGGTCAAAGAAAGGCTTGACTATAGCTCAGACCATTTACCGAAATACCTAACCGTAAGCGACACTATCATCGAAAAAAAAATTTAATCCAACAATTATAATAAAAACACTGATTGGAAATCATTCAAACAAGTTTGTCAGAGCAAGACGACCCACGATTCCACGATCGTAACAAAAGAGCTACTTGAGAAAGAGATCCTCTGTTTACAAAAGAAATTGAACAAGATGCATAGAATAACACTGCTGTATTAAAGAGGGAAACTGTTGGAATTAACTAACAAATGAAATAAACTGCGATGGAAATGGTAGCAAACACGACCTCTTATCGACAAATGAGCTCGAAAAAGAAATAAGTATTATTTAAAAATAAATCAATAAACCGATACCTTTACGCCCAATGATACCCAATGCGATACCCTATATGATTGAACTGAGTAGGGGCAAATATTGACAAATATATCACGCACAACATGAGTGGATGCGAAAAGCTCGACCTAGGCTCTCAAAATTATTTGAAAAGAAAATCGTTAACAGCCTAAAACCAATTGTTTAATCACGTAATTTGATACCATCACATGAAATTAGATTTTGTAATAATCACTCTACCATAGACAGTCACTGCAGAAATTGAAAAATCATTTGAAGAAAAAAATGTGCTCAGCATTTTTCTTGGATGTCGTGCAAGCGTTCGACAAAGGTATGGCATGAAGAACCAATTAAGAAGAAGAACCAAGGGCATGTGAACGAGTAATCTAGTAATCTTTATATCTCAGCTACTAGTTGTAGCGATAAACAACATTGTAAATATATAATAAATATTTGTATTACAAAAAAACAAAAAAAGAATGCTCTTCAACCATATTTTATATTCGTACACAAAAAGAAAGAATTAGTGGATGTGACATGTAAGGACATACAAACTGCCGAAATTGTTTCAAATACATAGCTTTAATATGTGGACACACAGTTTTGTGTAAATTTTAAATTTTTGGAGCCATCCAGTAAAGAGATGTTGAAGCGCAGACGAGCATTCCAAATAGTCGCAAACGAAACAAGAGGTACCAGTTGCACAGTTGACCGTCAGGAATCAATTTATCGCAGTAGCGCGTTTAATCGCGAGTATTATGCTACTAATTTCCCTGATTTCCAACGATGGCTTACGCTATTTTATGAAGGTGTTGGAGCCTGGCTACAAAGTGTCCCGTGAACAGAGTATCCATTCACGCTAACAGCTGCTTTGTAACGACGCACAGTGTACCATCACTATACAAACAGTGGTCAAAACTAGTAAAAAATATCTCGTAGGGCTATTTCGCCTCAAAAACCATATGGTGCAAAAATTAACTAATCCACTTACCGTATCAACCTAAAAATTAAAATGACAATACTTAGATTAGATGAGATATGGCAGTAAAAATCTGTTGTTACATTGATATTTTATACCAAAAATCATTGTGCAAAAAGTACCTATAATCCGATTTCTGGCACGCCCACTTTTCACCTAAAGCTTGAAAAAATACAATAAAAAAAAATATGCAAGTTTCATTTCTGTACGCATATATTTATTTAATTACACATTACACAATATCGTTCTTACTTACTTAGCTGGGACAACAGCCGATGGGCGCACTGGCTCCAGTTGATAAGGCCAAGTGCAGTCAGGTCCCCTTGTACATGGTAGTATCTTCCTCTCGAAAGCTTAATCCTTAACTATGACATTATTGTTGGTGATATTGATGGACCCTAGGTAAACGAAATTCTTGACGGCTTCGAAAGCATAATTGCCAACAGTGACATTTTGTCGTAGACGCCGTGACACTTTGTTTGTTGACGCAAAGTATATCCTTTTGTCGTCCACCACTAGACCCACTTGACGAGAATCCCTTTTCAGATTGCAGAATGCTGCACTGACTGCTCGGGCGTTGGTGCCTTATTCTTTCTTTTAGTGATACAACAGCCTATTAGGGCCTAGGCCGAGCTTTTCGCATTCACTCATAGTGTACGTGTTATATTTGGTACATTAATGGAAGACTTTAGTGCCGAATCCGAACGGCAAAGTGGAAAAACTTTTCTTAGCCAATTTTTACTCTAATGTAGATGTGTCAGAGTTTGCCATAAGGTGGGCCCGTGTGGTAAATTGTTTTTTCAATAGTTTTTTTATTGTTATTTTGCTTGTGCCGAGATTTGAACCCCGGACACTCAGCGTAGCAGACCAACTACGCCACGGCGTTGGTGCCAATTATGTCAATATCATCAGCTTATACTAGCAGCATAACACTTTTGTAGTGCCAGAGATGTCGATTAAAGTCGCACGATAGGGAATAACCTTGTCTGAAACCTGTTTTGGTATCAAATGTCGGGCAGAGGTCTGTACCAATTTTCATTGCGGAGCCATTCAGTGTCATTTGTCAAAGACGAATGAGCTTCGCAGCGATACCAAAATCAGACATTACGGCGTCCAAGTGATCCCTAATCGTGCTGTCGAAGGCGACTTTATGATCGACGAATAGATGGTAGGTGTCGATTTGTTTTTCACGCGTCTTTTCCAGGATTTGGCGTAGTGTGAATAACTGGTCAATGGTGGATTAACCAGGCGTGACGCCACATGATAAGGTACAATCAGTTTGTTGACGATGGGCTTCAGTCTTTCGCACAAAACGCTCCATAGAACGTTCCCACGGTAGTTGACGCAGATAGTGGAATCACATTTCTTATGGACTGGGCACAGTACGCTGAGATTTCACTTGGCATGCTTTTATCCGACCATATGCTACATAGAAGCTCGTGCATGCGTGAGCTCTTCGCCTCTAGTCTTACACAACTTAGCAGGCAGGCCATCTGCCCCTGCAGCTGAGCGATAGCTATTAATACTTTCTTATAGTTAGGCGGCGTTACTTCAACGCCGTCAGTGATTGGGATTTCTCGAGCAGATGCCGCAGTGGGATTATTGCCGTCAATTCATTCACTTTCATCTAATGTCTCTCTTTAAATAAAATTATCTAAAACTAATTTCCACTTCATTTGTGTGGTCCAGAATTGAGCGATGTCTTATATTGTGTTTCAGTTCAGCCGAAAATTTCTAAATTCTTTTTGATTTGGTTCCAAAACATCTTCTGATAGCAAACCATTAGGCAAATTTAAATACTGAATTTCATTCCCATGCACTAAAATTTGGTAAACGGTAGGCGTTTTATACCACGAATAATTTTCAGAATATATTTGAATTTGTTTTTTTAAAGTTTTTGAAAAGGAAAATCTGAATTGTCTTAGTACTCGACAGCGTTCTTATAATAAGACTAAAATTTTTAATTAAGTCTACTTATATATTAATACCAGCAATTTAAGATGACAAACTTACATTTGAAAAAAACTTCCTGGCCGTAATTCCATTATTTGATGCCCCATAACCAGTTTTAGCTTTGCTAACAATTAATGCTTTTGCTATTCTCTTTTTGTATTCTTGATTTAATTTCATTAATAATTTTTTTCTTCTTCTTCTTTCTCCCGCCAAGTTTTAATCCATGCATGTAAAGTAGAGAGACCATACTGCAAGTTTGCTACATTTATCGGTCTATCTAATGCATAAAATAATTCATTTGTGTAAGAGTAGCACTACAAAGATAACTAGTACTTGTTTGCTACAACATTTACGGCTGCACCATCAATCATGGTTAAATAAATTTTGCAAGTTACATCAATTAGAAAATTATTTATTTTAATTGTAAATGCAGTAAGAATCTCTATTTGTTTTACGAAATCGTTTTCTGTTTCGTGTATTAACGCAAGACTTTCTTTCATAAATATAAACTAAATGGGGCGACAGAATATATTGAGGAGAGGACTTTATTCTCGAATACTGATTTCTGATTATCATATTCTATAATTTTTAAAGGTACTAATGCAACAACGAACTTTACTTCATCAGTTGAGCTTTCGCCATTGAAATTTTGCTTATAAACGCTGTGTTCATATATTTGCTAATAGTGCTTAGTTTTAATAAATTAGTAGCTTGTAAATTGAGTATGAAATTAAATCATATTTTGCTTTTTTCAGTCTGTTGTATCTTACAGTTAGGGTGTATTAAATTCACTGTTGATCGTAAAACGTTGTATTTTCTCACCGATAAATCCAAATCATAGTACAAAGCAAGTGCTTGGTTAACTGAGAAAGACTTGTCGTTCGTATTTTTATTTTGCATTTTTATGCGGGTATGCACCAAGTAAGTTTTTCTCTCGTCGTCGTTATGTTTTTTCAAATGCATCTTCATACCGTATTTGATGCCTGCCGCCGCTTGTGTTACGTTCCTATGGAACTTGTTATAATCATATTCATATTCATATTCATAATCATATTCATATAAAAAGCGGTTTATGGTGTTGGTACCCAGAATCTAGAATCTTATGTCATCCAAGTCTAAGTAATAATTTGAGTCCAGCCAAACATGTTGATTTTTTCGAATATACTTTCATCCTTCCAGCTTGAGACCACTATTTACAAATTTTGCATAAAACATGTTTCAGTTCTTTTCTTATTGTATCTTATCTCCAACTTATATTCGAAATATCTATATTACGTGAAACAAATTTTTCAGCAGCAATATTTTTTGTGTATTGAAGGGTACTGTTGCTTAGCCAAACGATAGAAATTTCTCTTATTTCACTAGATTATTATACTTTACTTGCGATAATATTTATGTGAATAAAAAAAGGGGCTTAGGAGTTTTTTTACTCCACCGAACTTTTTAGTTTAAATTTATTTTTATACTGTTACCAACAGTATAAAAATATGTCCCTGACACACGAACAAAAAAGGATTGCCAGTTGCATAAGATCTTATGGTAAACATAAGAATTAAGCAAAGCCCAATTGAATAAGCAAATAATAATAAAAAAAGGGCGTGTAATTTTCTCAATTAAAGTTCCGAATTTAATAGCGTCGTGTGGCAGTGTTAATTAGAGTTTTTTTATAACTCCTTTTGTATTGTCTTAGTCAAAGATTTTACTTTAAAATTCTATTGATACTTTTATAAAATTATGACTTTATTTTTAATCGATTACGGCCACAACTGTCACACGGTGCGACGTCAAGGAAAAAAAATGATATTCGACGAACTGAATATCAACGGTTAAGCGACCAGTCGAAAGTGAACTATTCATTGAATAATCGAATGCGTTCGATTAGTCCATTACCCCTAACCGAATATTAATAGTCGAATAATAAGCTATATAACACTTAACCAAAATGTGGTGCCCCCACTCCCATTTAATAACACTTCACTGACTTAAAAATACAAAACTGGCTGAAAAATAATATGTTTAATGAGAAAAATAGAGTAAATAAATAATAATTTAATTTATTTAGAGAAATTATGACTTTCACGTATTTGAAAGCATACTCGTGGAATTTACCGATTCATAGTTTTAAAAAATTATTTTCTTAAATACCTTCAATAATGGTCCAAATCATGAAGATCTAAGAATTCTTCATCATTTTATACAAATTTTAAAATTACTAAACTGACTAACTGCACATTAACCAATTGTTAATGGGTTTTTCATGCTCAAAATAGACTTTAACCACACCTAAGTACTTATCTTTGGAGAGTAAGTCCATATAAGTACATATATTTTAACATAAAAAGTTTAATTGTTATGCAGCTAGTGGTGAGCAGGAATGGTTAAATGAGATAATATTTTTGGGCTTAGGATAAATAACCAAGAATGTTGAGAAATCAAAAGCAGAAAAGATTATTCATAGTTTGAACCACTTACTGCGAGTTCAATAAAAAATAGAAGATATGAAAAATTATTTTGGATTATGTTTGTATTTATAAAGGCAGAGCTCTGAAAAATTATAATAAATTCATCTTATGATCAAAATTTAAATATTATCTGATTTCAAAACTTTTTTCTTATGAGTTTAATGGATATTTATCGTAACCCGAAAATGTCATGTATCTATTGTCTTTTTTGTATAGGACATGCAATAAAAGCATTACAATTTTATAGGCTAAAATCTAAAAAATATTTGCGCAGTTTTTTTTTTTACATTAGTATGCTTACTTTCTTAGTATGCCTTACAAAAATGTAGTGAGTAATGAAAATAGTTAAATCAACTTACGCCTATAAAGCAAACAAAAACACGAAGCGGCATTAGGATAAAATATCGCACTGTAAATCCCACCATCCATATCAATGTTATTTTCCATGATATGAATTCATAGTGACGATTCGTACGCGTTAATAAATTCCAGTTTTTTAATTCTTCAGCCTCAAATCGTGATGTCACCTCGTCTTCTATTATAGATTCCATTCCAGTTTTTATATAATCAAGACATTTTTCCAAATTAAATCTGATTTCTTCCTGTAAAATAAATTAAAATAATTTTTTATATTATAATTCAATCAATCTTACTATGCAACAAATTTGAACTTCATGGGGTTTTTGATATTGATTTTGGAAAGGAGACATACGCAGGATCAATTCTCTAGCTGTAGTTTTCTATCTTAGTCAAGAAGCTACTTTTTTATAAACAAATTAAAACCCTCGCTCAAACTGTTCTCTTTTGAGAGACAAACAAATTATGTTTTATGAACAATTAACATATTAGCTACGTTTCTTTTGTATCAAGTGTGTATGCCCTGTATTTATTTATTTAGCTTAGTACAAGCGAGAAAATTACTTAAAATTATTTAAATCTATACTTAATTTAGGGGGAGGAATTTTTTCACCTTTTTTTTGACGCGAATGTGAGACAATTAATACAGCGAGAAATACGAATCCCTGCTTAAGTATTTTGTGAAAAAAAATATGGTTAAACTGTCATATATGTAACTGTCAAATTGATAGATAGATAGATAAGTAAACAAATTGCAATAAATTAAATTCTCAATTTATAACATAAATAAATTTAATTTCAAATGATTACCTCCTGAGTTGCTGCACAATTGTGCTTGTTTTAAGTCATCGTTGCATATATTTTTTCAGGAAAGTATCTACTGTGTTAAAAGTGGATCAAGTGTGAATGCCCTGTATTTATTTATTTAGCTTAGTACAAGCGAGAAAATTACTTAAATCTATACTTAATTTAGGGGGAGAAATTTTTTCACTAATTTTGGGAACAACATATTGTCATTTATTCAGCTAAAATTATACTTAAAAATAGTTAAATACATGGCTTAGCAAGAGGAGGGAGGGGAGTAGGCTTTATACAGAGCATTCTTTAAGCTAAATTTGCTATGGTGAAAGTCAAAAACATTTGGAATGTCGTTGGCTATTCGAAGCATTCTAGACAATGGTTCGTTGCCGCCATAATCTGTTCGGTGAGTATTAAGACGAAAAGCGGGCACAGATCTAAGGTTACGTGGGTTGGTGTTAATAAAAATAGTTTGGAGCAACGCGGGACCGTCAATGTTTCCAGCTAATAATTGGTGAACAAATACTGTATCGGCGGTTTTTCGGCGTATTTCAAGAGACTGTACGTTAATTAGTTTTAGACGATCCTTATTTGGGGGCAAGTTAAAGGGATCAGACCATGGTAGGCCACGCAAAGCAGACCGAATAAATCTGCGTTGCACTGCTTCAATTCTAAGGGAATGGGTGTTATAATAAGGAGACCAGACTTAGCTAGCATATTCAAGAATTGACCTGACAAATGTAAAATAGAGAGTTTGTGACATATGGGTTTGAGAATTCTTTGGACCAGTGTTTCACAAAACCAAGAGCAGTTTTGGCGCTATTTAAAACGTCATCAATACGGGAACGTAAATTTAGTTCCTTATTACAGAGTCTCGTAACGAAATTATAGAGAATACAATGTTATGGCGTATAAAATATATCCTAGGCAGTGAAGGAATTCGCTTTCTGGAATATGTAATTGACATTTACTGACATTGAACTCGAGAAAATTTTTATCGCACCATTTTGATAAATTATTCAAGTCATCTTGTAGTGGCGATAGTCAAGGGTATTAGAATGTGTCGGTAAATTTTCATGTCATCAGCATAGATAGAGAGCTCAGAGTTTTTGATGATACAATCTACATCGTAAATTGTGAGGACAAAAATTAAGGGACCAAGGTGGCTACATTGAGGGACACCAAATGTGGCAACAAAGGGTTCAGATGTGGAAGACCTAAATATGACATATCCGATATCCAATTTTCCAGGTAAGATTTTATCCATCTTATAAACCACGATTGAAAGCCTAAAGCGTTGAGTTTAAAAAAGTTAATACCATGAGAAATGCTGTCAAAACAATTACATCGACTTTGCCATCTTCCAATGCACACAGGGTGCTGGATACAAATTCCGTTAAGTTAGTTGTTGTTGATCCGCCGTTTAGAAATCCGTGTTGTTTAGGTGAGAAAATGGGTATACAATGGAAAAACATTGCATCACAAACTATGCTTTCGAAAAGCTTAGGTATACAGGATTGGTCGATAGTTGGAAATTTAATTTTTTTCTACCCTTTTCGTAATGTAAGAACTCTTCCAGAGTGTGGGAAAAGTTGGATAGAGTCCAAATTGGTTGCGCAAGGACGTTTTGGCAGTCTTTTATAACTATTGCAGGCAAGCCATCTGGGCCGGGGGAGTACTAGTTCCTAAGTGTTTGTATATTCTCTATTACAACTTCAAGGGGTATTTCGATTGAAGTTAGAGACGTTTGGGAGCAATTACTCATGTACGAAAAGTAGTCAGGGTCAGGTTCTAGTACATGGCAAGACTGGCTAAAGAAATGGGCAAACAAATTAGCAATTTCCTTTGGGTTGTCTGAGGAGGCGTCACCTAATTTCAAAGTAGTCGGGTATCTATCTGATTTCCTTTTAACGTTAAATAAGTGGGAAAAACTTTTAGGGTCAGAGGTTGGACTGTATTCGGTTTAAGTATGAAAAATAAAGAGATTCACAGAGTTCAGAAAAATTTTTATATGTAATTTAGTAAATTTGAAAGTCAGAAACAGAACGAGATTGTAGGTAGGCACGCCATAGTTTATTCCTTTTATTACGAAGTTCTCGAAAATCCTTGTTGTACCAGGGAGGGGGCGATTAAAAGTTTTTCCGAGGAACAAAAGACACAGATTGTTGAATGCAATTGAAAATTTCATAATAAAACTGAGTAATTGCAATATCGATAGTTATATGTTTGCACTCAAATATAAGCTGAAAGTTAACTTTGCTGATTAAACTATTTAATTCTTCGAAGTTCGCCTTACGTAAATTGAATCTGTATGAGTACCCCGAGTTTAGTACTTTATTAAAATTGTCTTAGGAATAAGTAATTTATAGAGGTGGGTGACAATAATCTAAATTTGAGAGAAGATGGTGGCTCTCTGAGTTAATGCAATTGTTGGCATCTGAAGCGAAAACAAGGTCAAGTTGACGGTAAAGGTTATTAGTAATACCACTTAATTGGAAAAGACCAGAGTTTAAGAGACAGTCAGTACAAAGAATTTCCTTGTCTGAGCAGGGATTAGACGCGAAATAATACGATACGATTACTGTACAAAAATTAAACAAATTCTTTAGCTAACATTAAGACAAAATTACTTTTTACTTTTAATGGCACAACAGCCCATGGAGGGCCTAGGCCGAACTTTTCGCATCCACCCATGTTGTGCGTGTTATATTTGTACATGAATGGAAGGGACCTACAGTTTAATGCCGAATCCGAACGGCGAAGTGAAAAGCTTTTCATAGCAATTTTTACTCTTGTCATTGCCTGCCAAGAGGTGGTGCCGTGTAGAAAAATTATTTTTTCTATCGTTTGATTTTGCCTGTGCCGATATTCGAACCCCGGGCACTCTGCGTAGCAGTCCAACGCACTACCACTACGCCACAGCGACCACAAGACAAAATATTCATATAAATTAAAATGAAAACAGTAACGACGCAGGGGAAGAACATTTCTTCAATCTGCTCTTGAATTGGGACAAAAATAAGATGGCTGTTATTGACAGCAAAAAGTCAGAGGCAAATACACCCAGCGAAACACAAAAAGTCGCATTAAATTTTTTTGAGTTTTTGGCTGGCTTAAATCTTGAAATTTTTTGTCATTTTAGCTTTAGTCCTAAAAAAAAAACAGTTATTGTCAAGAAGTGAAAAAAAATAAATAAAAAAAACACCACTTATAGCTGCTTCAAAGCTTTTGCACCATTTACGAAAAAATTATAAAATCGTTAATATATACGAGGCGGCCAAGACCAATCATCGGTTGTAGTGCCAGTTAAGTAATAAATATTTTAGATATTTTTTTTTATTAGGATTGATTTTTTATTCTTATAATTCATAAGCTGAATTGATTCAGTATTTAGTGGGATTTCTTTTTAGCTTTAGCCTTAATGATACTTTGAACCCGTTTTGGCATGGAGTACAAAGTATTCAAATATTCGCCCGTAACTTTTTCATGCCATATAGTTTCCTGCAACTCAACCATTGTTTTGGTCTACGTTTTCCGTATTTTAGCTGACATAATGGCCCAAACATTTTCAATCGGATTTAGGTCAGGACTGTTTCGAGGACAATCCAATGAAATTTTGCCGATATTTTCTTTTAGTTTTGTTATTTAAAAATAAAAAACAGACCCCTAAGCCCGAAAAAGGGGTGGGACTGATAATACATCATTCTGCTACTTACAGAGTGTACCCGATAGCAAGGCGAGGAGTCATCCTGAAACACTGGATTTAAAACATTGTATGTGCTTTATTTAAATATCCAATATTGGAGATCGAAATTAATTTTGTGATATAAAAATGAATTCTAAAAATTAAATATAATTTAATAACTGTGAATTTGAGCCTGTCCGAAATCTCTTTGAAAGAATAAGACGCCTGACTAATGGTTTGAAGACCGGGGCCTTTTCCTGCAAGGATGAAGACATAAATCTGGTGACAGATTTAGAGTGTCCGGGGTTCAAATCTCGGCACATGCAAAGTCAAAAAGTAGAAAAATAATTTTTCTACACGGCACCACCTCTTGGCAGGCAATGGCAAACCTACAAGAGTAAAAATTGCTTATGAAAAGCTTTTCACTTCGCCGTTCGGATTCGGCATTAAACTGTAGGTTTCTTCCATTCATGTACAAATATAACACGCACAACATGAGTGGATGCGAAAAGCTCGGCCTAGTAAAGTAAGCAGGTGCAGATGACCTGCCTGCTGAGTTGTTTAAGACTGGAGGCGAAGAGCTAACAAATGCATGCATGAGCTTCTATACAAAATATGGTCGGATTTAAGCATTCCAAGTGATTGAAATCTCAGCGTACTCTGCCCAATCAATAAGAAAGGTTATTCCACGATCTGCGACAACTACCGTGGAATAAGCCTTCTTAATATTGCATATTATTCTATCGAGCGTACTGTGCGAAAGACTGAAGCCCATTGTCAACAAACTGATTGGACCTTATCCGTGTGGCTTCAGGCCTGGTAAATCCACAATTCATACTACGCCAAATCATGGAAAAAACCCGATCTATTCGCCGATTATAAAGCCGCATTCGACAGCACGATTAGGGATCACTTCTACAGACCTCCCCGCGCCGTTTGATACTTAAAGAGATTTCAGACAACGTGACTCTCTATCGTGCGACTTCTTTAACCTTATGCTGGAGAAAATAATTCGAGCTGCGAATATCGACATCTCTGGCATTATTTTCTACAAGAGTGTCATGCTGCTAGCATACGCGCACCAACGCGCGATCAGTCAGTGCAGCTTTCTCCAACCTGGAAAGGGAGTCTCGTCGAGTGGGTCTAGTGGTGAACGAAGACAAAACGAAGTACCTTGTGTCAACAAACAAAGAAGTACGGCGTCTTGGACAAAATGTTCCCTTTTAAGTCGTCAATAATTTCATCTATCTAGGATCCAGCATAAACACCAACAATAATGTCAGCATTGAGATGAAGCGGAGAATAACTCTTGCCAACAGGTGTTACTACGGGCTCAGTAGGTAATTGAGAAGCACAGCCCTCTCTCATCCGACGAAAATAACACTGTATAAGTCCTTCATCCTTCCCGCCGTAATGTATGGCGCAAAAAGTCGTGGACATTGACCATAAATGATGAGAGGCTGTTAGGATCGTTCGAGAGTATGCGACGCCGACGTGTATCGGATAAGATGAAACAACTATGAGCTGTATGAGATGTACGCCGACACTGGCATAGTCAAGAGTATAAAAGACCAGCAGCTTCGCTGGCTGGGTCATGTGAGCGAAGGGAAGAAAGCACTCCGGCTTTATTTGAGCCACGGTGGAAGAACACGCAGAAGAGGACGTCCTAATCTCCGAAAGACCAGGTACAGGGCAACCTGACTGCACTTGGCCTTATCAACTTACGAAAAAAAAAATTGCTACTATGCTGCGAAAGGAGCAAAATTTTAAATTATTCCAATAATTAGGGAATCGAATGAAAACACTTGTTAAATTCAATTATTTAATAAATATTAAGCAAAAGAAACAAAAAATTAAAAATATGTTCATTCCCTGCCACCAAGTCGAATGCAAATGCACCATCTTCCCAAACAAGGTCTTCACTAATCATTTTTTTTAACCTTCTCCTTTATGTAATTTTACCTCTGATCCAAAATCTAACACCAAGACGGCCTATCCAACACCAGATGAAAAGATTTGGCAGTTTATTTTGAATAATCTGCCCACAAAAATTTATATATGAGTTTGATTCTGGGTTTACCCGTTGTTTTTCTTGGCAAAATTAAACACGTTTTTTAATAGTTTAAACGCTGTTTTTGACCTAGAGTTACAGGAGAAAAGTTATTGCGACTAAAACTCTAAGATAGCAGATTTGTTTTGATATCATATTGCTACAAATTCCCAGTGAAACAATACCCATACATCCATTCATTCATCGCTATGCTGTCAAACCTACCGAAGAAACAATCATTACATTCAAACAACACAACTTCGTTCTAAAGAGGCAAATAGAACATAAAACTTAATGTTCATTTACATTTTTAATAATAGTGATTGGCAAAAAGCTTTTCACTTCGCCGTTCGGATTCGGCATTAAACTGTAGGTCCCTTCCATTCATGTACAAATTTAACACGCACAACATGAGTGAATGCGAAAAGCTCGGCCTAGGCCCTCCATGGGTTGTTGTGCCATTAAAAAAAAAGATTGGCAAAATATATTACTTTGAAAAAAGAATTAAAAAATTTCAGATTATTTCTGTCATTACTTGCAGCAATGTTATGATTTAATGATCGTGTAAGTCTGGCATCAGTATACTGACGAAAATAACGACAATAGTAATATTCATTATCGAGACGATATTTTTATTCACAATATAACAAATAAGTATGCGCATTAAATATGCAACCAAAAAAAACACAAAAAAGCTCTAAATGAGTTCCCCGAACTCCCCAGTCCCAAAGTTAGACTCCCAAAACCAAAAATGTTCTAGTTTCTACTAACGAAAAAAAACATTTTCGAAATATTTGTGCTTCACGGTAATCGATACGTCTGATTAGCAAAAAAATTAAAAACACCTCCGAATTACGGGGCGGTAACCTTTTTCGTTAAACCTAAATCGTTAAAAACAAACAAAGCGCTGATAAATTTATTGCTGCCAAACAACTAAGCGAAATTAAATGCAATTTCCACGAGAACCTGAACTTTGTTAAGGGCACCATTTATGCTGTAAGTGAGTGGAGGATATCCACAAATTTACAAAATTAATTGACCAAAAACATATGCCTAGTACAGTGGTTCTTCTTGCGTTTGACCTTTACCATCTTCCAAGCACCATTAATATCTCTTGGTATTCTGTTCGTGTAAGGGAATATATCCCTAACTAAATGCGAAGCATTTTATTTAAACTACTTGGGCACACAGCAAAGTGGTGTAAACTGTCTGTGCTAATTGTTCCGAACAACAAAAGCCCAACAATTCAGAAGACCATTCTCTCAACATCACACCATTAACTCATGTAAACGAGGATTTACCATCCACTTCTACAATTACTCCTTTCGCTATATCTAAACTTACTTAAGATTTATTTCTTAATAACAAATACTTTGTATTACCTTCAAGCATGAACCTGAACTCTGAATAAATATAATAACCCACGCAACACCTCCTCCTTAACACTGACTATTTTTATACCTTAGCGCATGTCCTTTAATAATTTGCAATGGAACATTAAAAGTTTCTACAACAAGTTTAATGAACTGCACCTTATTATAAGATATATCCCCTTCATTCATATCGCTACAGGAAACCCTTCGACCTAACAACAAAAACGCTCTTGCCCCAAAACAATATGAAAGCTACTTTCATAATGTAACCCATAACACTTCAAGCAAAAAATGCATTGCTGTCCTTGTAAAGAAAGGTATCCCGAACAAATATATACCTTCATATATTTTCAGCAAGTGCTGTCATTACGATCGAAGTCAATCCCGTTTTTAAATTTACAATAATTTCGCTATTTATCCCATCCCAACAACCTCAAACAAATACAGGACATCATTTTAGCCTCTCCCCACCCAATCCTTATAATAGGTGATCTGAATGCTTGGATCCCACTTTGGCGTTCCAAATACTCCTTTGGTTAAGGTAAAATCAAGTAGCTTTCAAAGACAAAGCACTATTAACGCTCTTTTATATTTGGAAAACTTTGCCGGAAAGGCACTTTCCACTAAAAATCACGTCTCAATATAAATTCTAGATTTCGAAAAGAGATTTCGAAAGAGTTGTCCTACGGCAACTAACCAAGAAAAACATACAACTTTGTCAGTGAATTTTTAATAAACCGAACTTTCTGTGTAAAACTTAATAACAAATACTCAGAAACCTACAATTTATATAACCCTTTCGTAGTTCTTATTTATCATTGAATTTGATGAATTAAACAAAATCTTCTGTGTAGTTCAGTATAAAATTACAAAATTGTACACCTTTAAATCTCTCCTTTAACAATGTAAATATTATAAGCTCAGATATCATTAAAATCTTAGGCTTCATTTTAAATAAATTATTAAACTTCAAAGAACACTGTAAATACAAAAAAAAAAATATATCAGTCTAAATATATTTATGGTAAGTATCTAGCACTAAACACTGTATTATCTATACACACATCAACGTTAGTGAATTTCACAAAATTGCTTATACTGTCTAAAATTGATTACGGACTTGCTATATACGGACACTGTGCGCAAAGCAATATAGAAAGTATGCTCCGACCATATCAATCGGCTGCAAGGAGCATCCGCACATTTCCAATAAGATGTGTATTGGCAGAGGCTGGGCTATCAACTATCAAACAAAGAACGTTGTACAACACTCACGAATTTTTCACCCACGAAACAAAAATATGCCCCTTCATAGTGTATAGAATCATCCTTTCTTCTTCACTTGATTAAACACTCAAAGAATAACACAGCACCATCAGTATATCGGACTTTTCTGGTCAAAAACAGATACAAACACAACATTTGCTGTGGTCTACGAAGATGGTAACACCAATTCCGTTGGTAACCTCCACCCCTATTTTTCGGTGTATACAGTAGAAGCAACAGCCATACTTTCTTTACGCAGCCCGATGGTTATCTAGATCTAATAGTAACTTTATTTTCTTTTTGGGTAGTTTATAAAGGATTAAATCGCTGTTAAACAATAGAAACAACAACCACATAATAACATTAATCCACAATATACTGCTGCAAAACAAACAAGCCACGTAGGAATAAACGGAAACGAAGCAGCAGACCGGCTAGCAAATCCTCTTTTCTACTCTATCCTCTTTACTTTTACCTTACTTTACTTACTTTTAATGGCACAACAGCCCATGGAGGGCCTAGGCCGAGCTTTTTCGCATCCACTCATGTTGTTCGTGTTATATTTGTACATGAATGGAAGGGACCTACTGTTTAATGCCGAATCCTAACGGCGAAGTGAAAAGCTTCTCATAGCAATTTTTACTCTTGTAGGTTTGCCATTGCCTACCAAGAGGTGGTGCCGTGTAGAAAAATTATTTTTTCTACTTTTTTTTTTTGATTTTGCCTGTGGCGAGATTCGAACCCCGGACATTATGCGTAGCAGCCCAACGCACTACCACTACGCCACAGCGACCACTTAAACACCTGTTAAACACCTAGGGCGAAATAAATAATAATAATACAAACTGGAATTTTTCACAAATCATTATATTTTAGTTTATTACTGTTACTATAATGTAAAATTATATTTATTTCGACGAATCCCACGCCCACCTCCCGTCCAGCCGACCGAGGGGCGCTCCCAACTATGTGTAGGTTACCATAGTGAAGTGACCAAGATCACTCTACAGAAGCGCGAGGGGAGAGAACTCCACTAATCACAAATGGCTGGATAGTGGAGATATTTAATTATTAATTTTTAAAAGAAAACATAAATTTCAGAAATTTAAATTTACAACACAATCAAAATAAATCCAAATTTTTTGGTATTTATTTATAAATAGAAAATTAGTGATAAATCACTAAATTACTAAAGGAATTAAGGAGCACTGGCTACCATGGCCTTCGGCTCACCGATTATTGGAAGATACATGGTACCTTAGATTTATAATTAAACAAAAAAAATTTAATTTGCCGCCTGGAAGGTCTCTTACATTATTCCGCTACATAAATCTGGCAGCAAATCTTTAATTAGCAACTACCTTGGTATAGCAAAAATTAGTACTATTCACAAACTTTTTGAACAAATTATTTGTTCGCAAATCAGTTTTAACCTTCATAAATCTCTTTTAACATGGGTTCTTACAAGGCAAATCAACAACTACTAACCTTATAGAATTCACTTCAAGAGTGTTAGAAAGCTTTGCCAATATATTACAAACTGATCTTGTGTACAATACTTTTATTTTAAGGCTTTTGACGTAATAAATCATAATTTGCTTTTACTTAAATTACGAAATAATACTGCCACTTTTACTGAAATGGATCACTTCTTATCTTACTAATCGAACACAGAGATATTGTTCAAGGGATTTAAGTCTAATGGTTTTCCTGTTACTTCTGGTGTTCCTCAAGGAAGTCAGAATGGGGCCAACCCATTCTTTTTTTGCTTTTTATTAAAAATTTGCCCAATGTTTTTCAAAACTGTAACCTTTTAATGTACGCTGATGACGTGAAATTATTTTATGCGTTTAATAATATCGACGACTCTAAGTTAATACAATATGACGTAAATCAACTGTTCAGTTGGTGTAGCTTAAACTTAATTTAACTGAATTTAAGTAAATATAGGCAAATGTCTGTTTCACGTAAAACTCCTTTATTATTTAGCTACGAAATTGATAACTACAAACTTGAAATCGTTTCAACATCCGTGGATCTTGGAGTGACTTTGGATACCAAACTTAGTTTTAGTATTCACATTAAAAAAAAATCACTAACAAGGCTGTGTGCTAGGTTTCATTAAATGTTGGGTGAAAGATTTGGCGACCTGTTACCAAACTGTTATTTATTTCTTTAGTATGCCCAATATTAGAGCATGCTTCAAAAGTTTGGTGTCCATATTATAAGTGCCACGTATGTGCCTGGCAGTATATCCAAAAACAATTTCTTCTTTTCTGCTTACGTGGTTTACCTTTGAACCCAAAAATAAACCTTCCATCGTATGAAAGTCGTTTGAAACTAATTTCATTGCGATCGTTATACTCACGTAGAATGATGTTGAATTCTACATTTATACTTAAATAGTTTCCAGGGCAATATAAATAGCAATTATCTTTTAAGTAGTTTTAATATCAATATACACATGCTACAAGAAACTATGATTTGATATGCTTGAAAACTTATAATCTTTCAATAACCTATATATATAAATATGAAGATATGTTATGTGTGTGATGAATGATCTCGGAAACGGTTTGATTTTTTTCAAAAATTAAACTTTCATGTTAAAGTACATGCTTTTCTGACGGACATAGGCTATTTATCCGCCCACTGCCACGCCCGCAAAAATAGTAAAATACCAATAACTTTTGAACCGCTCAACGTACTTATTCACTTCAAATTGAAAACACATCAATAAGGAATGTATTTTTATTTCATATTTTTATTGTCATATTTTTTAACGAAATCATTTGTTTTGATACAATTTGCTTATCTTTCCACAAGTGACAGTTTTTTTCTGAAACAAAGCGATCGATCGTTCCGTGTAAATTAGCGAGCCGCGCATAATTTGGAATTGAATTTTTTTCGATTTTTCATAATTTATGAATTTCATTGTAAAAGCAGAAGTGTTTGGTGAAGTGCGCTGCTGGATGTACTCAATTGAATGGCAAAAACGTGGATTACCCCATGCACACATTCTCATTTGGTTACACCAGATGAAATTGAGTAACGAGGCGGTGTGACGCATTTCTTCATTTTCGATACATGAACGTTACCCTACCGAGCAGCATTTAGCTGTTCATCTTGAAAACGGACAGCGTGTGTATTTTACCTCGGAGAATGCAGCGCAAAGAGCGGAAACGCCACCAGAAACGTGTCATTGGCAACATTTTTCAAGTAGTGTAAATCTGATGAATTTGCTTAAACGTTATTGTATGCAGAAGTACCAAGGTATTTCACATGGAATTTAACAAAAAAAAATAATTTCAACGTCGTAAGCAAGGGAATCTAGTTGATCGCCATGTAAATCTGTTTTCAACTGATTCTTTAACGATGGAAGTTTTTTTTAACGATGGAAGTGGTGGATTTCATTTTTTGGATGCTCCTGGTGGTACAGGAAAAACTTGCTTCCTCTGGCATCGCAGCAACTTTGTTTTAAGGTGGCTGTACAACACATTCCGCACTCAAGTTGCCTTTGAATATGCAAATCATCGAAACACCTACATGCAATATATCGAAGACATCTGGAATGGCTAAAGTGTTCCAACGTGTTGCACTTATTGTTTGGGATGAGGCCACCATTGCTCACAAAAAATCAGTTGAAGCCTTGGAACGGACAATGAGAGATATTCGGGAAAATTCCAATTTGTTTGGTGGAGGATTATTTTTTTGTCAGGAGATTTCCTACAAACTTTGCCAATTATACCAAGATCAACCCCTGCCGATGAAATACATACTTACTTGAAATCATCGTATTTGTGGACACATGTAAAATATCTTTTCTTTCAAAAAATGTTCGTGTTCAATTGCAAAATGATGCATCAGCTGTTGAATTTTCAAACCACTTGATGACAATTGAAAATGGTGCAATGCCAGTTGATGAGACTGGATAGATTACGTTGCCGGATAACTTTTGTAGAATTAAATCCATCGAAAGAAGAATTGATTGACAGTGTATTTCCCAACATAGTACAGCACTACCAAAATCATAATTGTGTAAGCGAAAGAGCCATTTTGACAGCCAAGAATAAAGATGTCAATGAATTAAATTTTGCTATGCAATCCAAAATACCTGGTGTTTTGGTTTCGTATAAGTCTATTGATACTGCTACCAATGAAGAAGATGCGGTTAACTTAAACAAAGAAACAAAGAATTATTGGATTCTTTGGATTTACCCTGATTACCGCCGCATAACTTTCAATTGAAAGTCGGTGCGACTATTATTATGCTTCGTAATTTGAATCAACCGAAACTTTGCAATGGTACGAGGCTTGCTGTGAAAAAATTGATGGTCAATGTTATTATAGCAACTATTTTGATTAGAAAATTTAAAGGTGAAGACGTGTTAATACCACGAATTCCGATGATTGCAACCGATTTGCCTTTCAAATTCAAACATGTACAATTTACTAGCACTAAAAACCGATGATCGGTCTAGGCCGCCTCTTCAAAGCTTCGCCAGTCGCCTCTGCTATGCGCGCGCTGTCACCAGTTGATAAGGCCAAGTCCAGTCAGGTTGCCCTGCACCTGGTCTTTCCAACGGAGATTAGGACGTCCCCTTCTGCGTCTTCCTCCACCGTGGTTCGAATAAAACACCCTTCTAACCGGAGCGCTTTCTTCCATTCGCTCAACATGACCCAGCCACCGAAGCCGCTGGAGTTTTATACGCGTTTCTATGTCAGTGTCGGCGTACAGCTCATACAGCTCATCGTTCCATCTTATTCGATATACGTCGTCCACGCATACTGGACCGTAGATCTTACGGAGTATCTTCCTCTCGAACGCTCCTAACAGCCTCTCATCATTGATGGTCAATGCCCACGTCTCTGCGCCATACATTAGGACGGGAAGGATGAGTGACTTATAGAGCGTTATTTTCGTCGGTCGAGAGACGGCTCTACTTCTGAATTGCCTACTGAGCCCGTAGTAACACCTGTTGGCAAGAGTTAGTCTCCGCTTGATCTCAAGGCTGAGAGTATTGTTGGTGTTTATGCTGGATCCTAGATATACGAAATCCTTGACGACTTCAAAAGTATAGTTGTCAACAGTGACATTTTGTCCAAGACGCCGTGACTCTTTGTTTGTTGACACAAGGTATTTCGTTTTGTCCTCGTTCACCACTAGACCCACTCGACGAAACTCCCTTTCCAGGTTGGAGAATGCTGCACTGACTGCTCGAGCGTTTTTCCCAATGATGTCAATATCATCAGCGTATGTTAGCAGCATGATACTCTTGTAGAAGATAGTACCAGAGATGTCGATGTTCGCAGCTCGAATTATTTTCTCCAGCATAAGGTTAAAGAAGTCGCACGATAGAGAGTCACGTTGTCTGAAACCTTTTTTGGTATCAAATGGTGGGGAGAGATCTGTCCCAATTTTCACTGCGCTGGCGGTGTTGGTCAGTGTCATTTTGCAAAGACGAATGAGCTTTGCAGGGATACCAAAATCAGACATTGCGGCGTACAAGTGATCCCTAATCGTGCTGTCGAAGGCGGCTTTATAATCGACAAATAGATGATAGGTGTCGATCTGTTTTTCTCGGGTTTTTTCCGGGATTTGGCGTAGTGTGAATATATGGTCGATGATAAATTTACCATGCCTGAAGCCACACTGATAAGGTCCAATCAGTTTGTTGACGATGGGTCAGTCTTTCGCTCAGTACGCTCGATAGAACCTTATATGCAATATTAAGGCTTATCCCACGGTAGATGGCGCAGATCGTGGAATCACCTTTCTTATGGATTGGGCAGAGTACGCTGAGGTTCCAATCACTTAGCATACTTTCATCCGACCATATTCTGCATAGAAGATCATGCATGCGTTTTTTGAGCTCTTCGCCTCCGGTCTTAAACAACTCAGCAGGCAGGCCATCTGCACCTGCAGCCTTATTGTTTTTCAGCTGAGCAATGGTTGTTAAGACCTCCTCATAGTCAGGCGACGGTAACAATTCTTTTAGAAATTAATAATTAACTCTCTCCAATATCCAGCCATTTGTGCTTAGTGGAATTCTCTCCCCTCGCGCTTCTGTAGAGAGATCTGGGTCACTATTACGGTAACCAACACATAGTTGGGATCGCCCCTCGGTCGGCTAGACGGAAGGTGGGCGTGAGGTTCGTCAAAATAAATATAATTTTACATACTAGCAATAATAACAGTAATAAACTAAAGTGATTATTAATGATTTCGGAAAAATTCCAGTTGTACGACCCAGGTGTCTGACACATAAGTTATGTATAAAAGTAAAGAGGATAGAGTAGAAGTTTCCTATTATTCCTACGTGGCTAGGAACCCACATCAATTTCAGAAACTGTTATCACCCACAAAACCATTCGCTCAGCTGCTCACTATTCAATTCTTCAGACTCGTTGCAAAACCCACAAAAACTTTGTTTTATACTTGTCCAGTCTAAATTAGCGGCAAGTTCGTAAATTTGTGACTCGTTTCAAAAATATATATGTACATATGGTATGTACTGAGCTAAAATATTTCGAACATTCTGAAAGCCAACCGTTGTGATAGTGCTCAGAAAATGGGATTAGGAAACCTGGATTTTTTCAACATGTTAATGACCACAAGCATACTGTTTGGAATGTTCGTATGTGGCTGCTCTTAAAAGGCACGATATTTTTTCAAAGGACACCATATTAATGTGAAATTGTGTCAAAAGTTGGTATTATTATTGCCGAAACGCTTGATAATTACTGTAATACTGTTTATTGGTTTTTGGTTTTATATTTTTCGTTTGTATTTCCTTTTGTACGATAATTTTTTTGGAATAAAAATTGTACCGGTTTTTAGTCTCTTGCCCAAATTTTACTAATGGATTTTAGTTCTTCAATGACAAAACCACCATTTAATAAATAACAAATTTCTACTCCGCCGTTCGGCGTGGAACTGTAGATGCAACAACGTGGTAATGTGCTATCAAATTGGGTCAATGTGGCCTAAGTGTAAATCACAGTGCACCAATTTGGTCCCTGTTGACGCTCAGATCCTTTTGTACACTTCCCCTTCAACCTAAATGGCAAATCAAATTACCAGGTTACTTAAACCAGATTTCTAACTAAGACTAATGTTGGTTCCGATTCTACCTGTTTCCATGCCATCCATTTAAATTTATCAGGAAAGATCTCAAGCTGTTGACAATAATTTTCGTTATTCGTTTCTTATTTTCGTCCCATATCGCAACAATTGTTGCAGTGCCCAAACCAATTATAACGCCTATATTCCTCTTACATTTGCAAAGCCATATTTAGAACTCCAGTATGCAGCCTACATAAGCTCGAGTGTGGCAATCAAATATTTAACCTACAGTAGGTGCTCACGCTATTAGAAAACTACTAGAAAATACAATACATACATTTTTATAATTTTGCTGTCCATTATTTCTTATATTATATTCCTATTTAATATTAATGGTATTTTGCGTTAATACGTCACTACATTTATTTTTCTATCCACATTTTTATATAAGCTGTGCGTGTTTCATAGATATTTACATTGTTTTAAATAAATATAATATTTCCATTTTTAAAGTCTGTGTTCCTTAATTTTTTTATTAAAACAAGTGAAAATTGTGAGGTAAGTACTTTTTTGTCTTCCATAAATGAAATTATTTTATTGATTTCCTCGCTTCATGTGAAATTGTATTTTTAGAAGAATGGGAGGGAGCAAGGACTTATCGATTGAAAAAAGCGAGCTATTGTAACCCTTCTTGAGGGTGGACGGCACACTCTCACCAAAATCGGGAAAAAAGTAGATGTTATTTGTCCTGCAGTTCGAAAATAGTTAAATTGTTTAGGGAAGGCACGATCGATATAAGGTCGTCCATCTCGACGAGAAGGCGAGACGAAAACGAACGAGCAACATTTAGCAATTATTCAAAATTACTACCGAAATTTTGAGTCGGTCTTCCAAACTTTAAGAACGCTGACTCCAATGTTCGGTCATAATAATCTTACGACCAGACAAGCTGTGCGTGCTATAGAGGATAAATTAGAGTCAACGTATTCACTATTGAATGTTTATGTACCAGTGAGAGAACACGCCGATTGAATTACCAAAAATATCGCAACAGTAAATGCTCCAGTTCAAAATGAGCCAAATCAGTCCATTCCACGCCGTTCACAGGAATTGGGAATTCCTCCTTTTGTGTAAATACCGTGGCCTACACCCTTACAAAATCAAATTATCACAAGAAGTAAAGATTTTAATCGGCGAAACTCCTCTGATTTGGCTCTTTAAAAGTTTGAAGAAAATACTGAATTTTTATTGAAAAATAATATGGGATAAAGCTCATTTTCAATAAGCAAAATATGCGATATTGTGCAGCAACAAACACACACGTGCATATTACATATGTTCATACCGGTGTACATGTATGAAACCGTTAATTTTTTTTAAGAAAATACACGTTTAAGAAATATGGTTACATATTCAATCTTTAAAGTATTTATATATTCAATCTTTGGCCATTGCTACACATTTTTCCAATCTCTCTGGCAATTTTTGAATGCCTCGTCAAAAAAAACTGTTCGTGCTTTGAGTCAAACCAGTCATCGAGCCATTTTTTCAAATTTTCGTACGAATCTGCTCAGCATATAACCGCCCCATTTATTTACTTTTCATTTATTTATTTATTTTTATTTATTTTTCGAAAACCGGCACAACAAAGTTTAAAACCTTATTAGCAGTACCGGCAGCATGTAGAGTAAACAAGATTAAATACGACTTATAATATATATTGCATAACATACAAATTTAAACTTTACTTTAAAATTAAACATTAAACATATTTTCACCCATTCGTAAAAATTTTAATAACATGATATATTTCATTATTTCCTATTACAGCAAAGAAAGCATTATTACCAGATTTTAAACTATTAGGAAGTGCATTCCAAAGACGAACAGAGAAAAAGAAAGAACAAAAAACTGCCTTTCAGACGTTAAACAAGAAACACGTAAACAGTTAATCATATTAGTTCGATTGGATATAGAAAAGTTTAATCTCGAAAACAAATAACTAGGTTCTGCATTACATATAATTTTATGCAACAATAAAAGCGTTCAATAGTTCAGTAAGTTATCAAAGGTTAAGCCATGGATTCTTTTAGCATACTGGGAAACATGATCTCTTCTTTTTAGTCCAAACACATAACGAACAATGTTATAAATAAAAGAATATTTAATTTATTTTTACTTAGACTATCACAATTTGCAAATATTTCGCAGCCATATAGCACTAATGGTATAAGATATGCTTTAGCAAGTAGCATTCGTATATGAAGAGCAGTAAAGTACTGCGTCGTCCAAAGAACACGAAGCATGCTGTAGACTTTCCCAACCGTGTTACTTATGTGGTTATTCCAAGTTAGAGTTCTGTTGAAGGTTACCCCTAGATTTTTTGCATAGTCTACGTATTCAATATTGCTTCCGTTTAATGAAAGGTTAGGGGCAGTGGAAATGTCAATGATTTTCTTCGCAATTACCAAGCATTTAGACTTTGCTGGATTAAGGCTTAAGCCGTTTTTTATTGCCCAATTACCAATGTTTTCAAGAACACTATTCAGATTGTTAATGCAGTCATAGAGGTTCTCACGCTTACAGTTAACGTACAACTGGACGTCATCAGCGTACATATGGATCTTACAGTTTTTCAAAACACTAGGTAGATCATTGATGTACATAGCAAAAAAAGGGGACCCAAGACAGAACCTTGAGGAACACCTCTTATAATGGGTAGAAAGACTGATGAACAGTTATTGGCGAAGACAGCTTGTAACCTATCGGAAAGATATGACGCAATAAGATTCGTCGCAGATGGCGAGAAGTTAAATAATTTAATTAGTTTTGTCTCCAAAATATTATGGTCGACTGTATGGAGTTTTATACGCGTTTCTATGTCAGTGTCGGCGTACAGCTCATACAGCTCATCGTTCCATCTTATTCGATATACGCCTTGGAGTGGTCTAACAGAACTAAGAACCCAACTTTATTGTCATCTATGCTAGAACGTAAGTCTTCAATTACATCAATTAGAGCAGTTATACAACTATGTTTGGCCCTAAAGCCTGATTGCCTTTCAGTTATATAACTATTTTTACTCAAATGTGTGTTAATTTTTTGACTAAGTAACGATTCTAACGCTTTGGATATAAATGGGAGTATAGCTATTGGGCGGTACTCATTATGAGATTTTGGTACTAGTATTATTTTAGCTTTCTTCCATTCTATGGGGTAAATTGACTTTGTGAGCACAGTATTAAAAATGTGAGTTAGATATGGGAGAATCTTCGGAACCAAAATTTTCAGAAAAATAGGACTAGTGTCGTCATACCCTATAGCGTTCTATTTTATTGATGATACACTTTACAGTACATCAGCCTGAGAAACACAATTGAAGCTGAAGCTAGAGTTGGCATTAAAAGAACTTTCAATAGTCTGGTAAACGTTTTGATTGACAGAAGGCATAGGTATATCAACAAATTTTTTATTTAAATCCTCAACGTCTACGTTATCACAAGAGTCGAATGATTTTCTATAAAGCCCTATATTGCGTATCTCACGCCATTTCTGCTTACTATTCACAACTGAACTAAACATGTCCCTATAATAATTACTTTTTGCAATTTTCACCTCTTTTACCACTGTCGAACGCAATATTTTAAATTCTTCATATAATTCTGGAGTTTTGAAGCGTTTCCAGCGATTATATGCGCATCAAAATCAGATGCTCAATAGTTCTGTTGAACCATGGACGTTGCTTAAGAGTAGTTCTTTTTTGGTTAACAGGGACGAACTCGTTAAACAGATGATTGACATTGCCTTGAATAAATGCTACTTGATCATTAACTGAGTTAATATAAAAAACTTGTTCCCAGTTTATATCAGATACAGCAGTTTCAAGTCGAGCATAGTCTATTTATGAAAATAGACTATGCTCGAAAATAAGTGCTGGTCAGATGGAACCAAGCCTGGTGAATAAGCCGCATGGGGGAGGGTTTCCCAGCTGTACGAATCTACCAATTCCCGAGTCTGTTTTGTTCGATGTGATGGTGCATTGTCAACAAGAAAAATCACATTGTGTAGCCTAGCTTGATATTCTGGACGGCACAAAGCACAGTTAAAATCGGCCAATTGTTGTTGG
This sequence comes from Palloptera scutellata, assembly GCA_958295655.1. NCBI lineage: Eukaryota > Metazoa > Arthropoda > Insecta > Diptera > Pallopteridae > Palloptera > Palloptera scutellata. The sequence continues at coordinate 30,865,738 of OY282451.1, forward strand.
AAGCGTTGACCAGTAACTGTTTCACCTGGTTGGTCCCAGAAAACACAGAGCATTTTCTTCTTTCCGAAGCGATTTAGCTTTGCTGTCGATTTGGCCGGTGTACCTGGCTTAACATATGACTGTTTACGTTTGGGATTCTCGAAGTAGATCAATTTTCCATCGCCAGTAACAATTCGATGAAGATATGACTTTCTTTTGTACCTGGCGAGCAATATTTCACAGGTGGTTTTTCGATTTTCTTGCTGTCTTTCAAAATCAATCCCATGGCTTTTAAACGTTGAGAAATGCATTGTGGGGTCACATTTAATTGTTCTGCAAGTTGTTCTTGCGTTTAACCATCATCCTCATCGAGTAAAGCTTGCAATTCGGCATCTTTAAATATTTTCGGTGGTCTTCCACGTTCTTCGTTTCTCACATTAAAATCGCCACTTCTAAACTTATTGAACCACTCGTTGCACTGTGTTTTACATAGAGCGTGCTGGCAGTAAGCTTCCACAACCATTCGATGAGAATCCAAAGCAGATTTCTTCAATTGGAAACAGGAAATCAATGGTGTTTGCATATCGTAGTTTGTAGGCACAAAATTCGACATTTTAACGAGCGAAACAAAAAATGTTGGTATATGAAATTTGATTGTTTATGAACTAAATATTGTTGACAGAACTAAATGCGTAGAAATGGCGCCAATGATTTGGTGTGACAGAGCGTATAGTTTTACCTAGCGACACAGAGATGTCATTACCGGTTACGTACATGTACACCTGGTATATGATATGTATATACAGTTTCGGACAATCAAATAAGAACACCTTGTTCTGAAACCAAAAACCTTAAAAACATAATTCTCTAGGCTTACGATAAATTTAAAAGGTATTTACTTTTATTCAATTATTCCACAAGTTTATTTAAAAACAAAAAAAAACAAAATCAATTCAGTGTAATAAAAGAAATTTAAAAGATATACATAAAATCACATTTCAAAAGGAAAAAATAAAAACACTTCAATTTAAAAAATTTTTTGTTAAATATTGACTCAAATTGTTCACTAATGCTAATATTTTGTGGAATAGTCTTTTGTAATTAAAACCGCCTTACACTTTCTAGGTATTGATTCCACCAGAGACGCGAAGTAGCCTGAGGTATGGAATACCACACTCTTTGAATGCTTTGCCACAATTCGTCTTTGTTTTTAGCTCTGGTAATGCCAATCTTCCCTTTGACAATATTTCACAAGTTCTCGATTGGATTAAGGTCAGGAGATTGTGCAGGCCAGGTCATAACGGGAAATCCATTATGGGAAAACCAATCTCGCGCAAGAATTGAGGTGTGCTTTGGGTCGTTATCCTGTTGCATTTAACATTTCAGGGGCATTTCCCATTCAGCATAAGGAAGCATCACCTCCTGAAGGATGTTTACGTAAACAAATCTTTCCATCGTTTCTTTTATTTATTATACAGAGGGCCCACACCATACCCAGAGAAGCATCCCCATGCCATGATGCTTCCACTTCCGTGCTTAAACGTCTTCCTAGTATATTTTGGGCTCAATTCAGCATTTTTCGGGATTCACCTTACTTTCATCTGTCCATAATACGTTAGGCCATTTTTTTGCATTAATTGAACCATCCCACTCAATGTGCGCTTCAGCGAACTCTATGGGACACTTTCGATGTCTTTGTGTCAACATTGATACTTTTCGTGCTGTTCATTTTTTCCCCACCAAATGTTTTATGGGATTGTCATCTGCACTTGTAGTTTTGCGGGGTCTACCTCTCTTGTAATGCAATTTTTAGGGAAATAAAGATTGGTAGACAAATGTCGAGGATCTGCTAATAGTTTTAGCTATTTGGCGGATGCTTTGTCCCTCACTTCGCAGTTTTTTCACCAAATCACGCTCCTCCTTGCTACAGTGCTTTGCTCGACCCATTTTTCTGTGACATTACGGAATAGTTTACATTTGATTTGTTGAATTACCCTCAATGCTACCATTTAAATGCTTACTTACTTTACTTTACTTTTAATGGCACAACAGCCCATGGAGGGCCTAGGCCGAGCTTTTTCCACTCATGTTGTGCGTGTTATATTTGTACATGAATGGAAGGGACCTACAGTTTAATGCCGAATCCGAACGGCGAAGTGAAAAGCTTTTCATAGCAATTTTTACTCTAGTAGGTTTGCCATTGCCTGCCAAGAGGTGGTGCCGTGTAGAAAAATTATTTTTTCTACTTTTTTTTTTTGATTTTGCCTGTGCCGAGATTCGAACCCCGGACATTCTGCGTAGCAGCCCAATACACTACCACTACGCCACAGCGACCACTTAAATGCTTTAAATGCTTACCAGTACAAATTATAAAAAAATTTAAGTTTTCTTTTTAAAATATAAATTTTTTCGTCTGATTTTCTTATTGAATTGTCCGCCTTCGAATGCTTCGTTTCAACTTTTTTGTTTGGGAATCCCCAAAAAATATTTAAATGTAGCGTTGCCACCTAGAAATTTATAAAGTACATATATACCATTTTTTGACATAAGCAGTCCGATAAAAAAAAAATCAATGGAAGTTTTATAGTGCAAGGTGTTCTTATTTATTGTCCGACACTGTATAGTTATATGTTGAAGGAAACAATGTGCTAATCGCCACTAATGGTCGGCGTAGCGTAGTGGGTTGGCCTGCTACAAAGAGTGTCCGGGGTTCAAATCTCGGCAAAGGCAGCATCAAAAAGTAAAAAAAAATATTTTTCTACACGGCACACAGTTTTTGTGCGAAATGGTTATTATACGGTTAAAAATTATTGATTTTTCAGAGACATTAAAAAAGGCATAAAAGTTGGTAAATTTTTTGTATCATTTCTTATACACTTCTTTTATCAGGAACTGGTATCATCTTTTCCAATTTCTTCCGATTCTTTAAAAAAAATTTTTTTAATGCATAACGCATTTTTGTTATTTAATAAAATGGAGTTAATTTTGGCAAAACACACAAAATTCACAATATTATTGTGGACAAAAGTACAACTACTACTTTATGTTAGTTTTTTGTTTGGCATGGCATTATATATATCTAGTGGGAGAGGGCATCCATCGACTTTTTTAACTCTAAAGACTGAAGACAACTAAAAGGTAGACTTTCTTCTTATAGTAGTGGTTTGAACTATGTGAATATGTAATAACATCAATAAAGGTGTTTTAATGATTACACTCAAATCCTTAACTTATCTTGTTAAAGGGAACGGGGAAGCTTGATTACCCAATTCTCCCCCACTACAGTTGGATGGATCTGTATTGGACTTAGTTATTTTTTCACGTAATATTAAAAAAAATAATTAAACTTTAAATTAGAGTTTTATATTCACTGTGAAAAGTTCGAAATAAATTTTAATAATGGTAATTAAAGTAACCAATTCAGATTAAGTTGACTTGTGGATAACGACAGAAATTAAACAAAGAATTTCTCATTTGTATTCCATTTTGGCGGAAAAAATTGCAGATAACGAATTTGATGCACATTCTTTGAGGTTAAAAGTGAATTGATATTACAGGGAAATTGCGTAAAACTGGATTAATAAATAACAAAGATCCTTAGCGATACGCACGATTTTTACGTTTCACATTATGGTTGGTATCACTGATGCGATGTAATATTTTTCGGAAAAAGCATTGGAATCAACACATAAAAACTAGTGAAAAAAATGGCAGAGGACACCACAGAGGATACCAACAAAGATTTGATGGCACACATGTTATTAACCTCGGATCTATTTCTTTCATCAAAGAGAAATATAAAGCATAAAAGCAAAAAACAAAAACGTATCGATAGTTATGATCGACATCGTTTCGCGCAGCTGACAGAACGTCAAATATTTGAAAAATTCTTGAATTCTTTGTTTTGGCAAAAGTGTGAAAACGTTGTTTACGTACTTGAAGGAAAAAAAAGTGTAAAAAAGGATGAAACTGTGGATGAAGAAAATTAAAGATTTTCGTTTTATAATGTATTGCAAAAGTTAGGAATTTTCCTATTAAGACTTAGCAATATTGATGTCAAAAGGGTTAAATTTCAACATAAATGGGTTAAAAATAAAGTTATTTACATTTATGATGTGAATATTTTTTTTTTTTTGTACGCATTTGCAATAATAATTTGCCTTTGATCTGTTAGAGAAAATAAAAAAATTAATAACAAATACCGAGTTGTGTTAAAATCTACAAACTGTGTTAAGACCTACAAGAAAATTGATATCATTTTTTAAATTAGCGTCATAAAATCCACTTAGAAACCAAATTTTATCGAACAAGTCCAAATTTTGTTCACTTTTTTTTGTTGGTTTAGATTACGACTATTCCGCTGAGCCTGATAAACAAATCGATTTTAAAAGAGACTAAAAAGCTTTAACGAATTATCAGAAAAAAATTTATCGAACATAATTGAATTAAGAACAATTTGTTTAGCACTGAAAAAGCTTTAAGATAAATTTTTAATTGTTATAAATAAATTACAAATACAAGTATTTAAGACCGTAATAAATAAATAAAAACAAATTTCAAAATAGATATATAGATAGAAATATATAAACTAAATGCATAAGCTAGTCAAAATTTATATAAAATTTACTAATTTGATTAAGTTTTTATAAGTTTAAATGGTTTGCGAGGTATTTATCATATTTTATAAATTACATTAATAAATTTGTATGTTTAAAATTTTTTTTTTAAATATACTTACTCTTTCTGTGGATTGGAACATTAAATTATCTTCAACTGACATCATAGAATCAGCAAGAGGCCGAGGGAGCAAAACGCTGCCTCTGCTTATGAGAGAGTTTCCGTTTACAGCTGCACATTCATCTAACTTTTTATTTAAATCTTCTACCTTATTAAATTCATCTGATTTATAGACACCAAATGATTTTGAGACACTTTGTGTGAATTCCATCTGACGTTCTTTTGCAGCAGTCTCAATGTTAACGCGACCGTACTGTAATAAGAAAAAATTATATTCCTGACTACATTTACCGCTGTGAGACAGAATCTGTGATAAACAATTTATAATAAATTTTCACTCAATTTTTATGGAAATATTCAGATTTTGTTCATTAAACCTTTATATTTTCAACAATAGGAACTGATTTAAACTTATCCTTGTTTCTAAGGCTACAATATTCTTTGCCTTGACATACCTCAAATATCCTCAACAGAAGCTTCACATAAGCCCTTCGCATTCCCACCGACTTGTTGATAGCCGAAAGAAAAATTAAGAATACCATAAATACTCCAATCGGAATGCAAAAGTACTCTATGAGCGATTGCAAGCACATTGTACCTAAACAAATTTATCACTTAAAATTTCAGAATCCAAAATGACCTTCCACACTCTTCAACAAACACAACATAGTAACATTTAAAAAACGCGCAGTGTGTTTAGCAAGTAATGATGCCACTTTGGTCTCGTATATTTCATTTCTATTATTAGTATTGCCAGATTAACTGAAAATACTACGAGCATTGCTCTAACTGTGCGACAAGCTAAAACCAATTTTTAGGGTTCACTCACAAGGGCGTTGAAGCGTTTTTTCTTTTACATAAATATTTTTATTAATTTTTTTAATTTTTGTTTTATTATTATGTTTTATTATATATTTTTTTTATTAAATCTTTAAGAAATTTAACAATACATTTATAAATAGAATTTAAAAAATAAACATGCATGGTGAGTGTGTTTAATATTATTACATTTCCATATTTATGTTTCGCAATTTTCACTTTAAATTATGAGATCTTGAGGGGTTTTTCGTTCTAGCCTGGAGAAAGTCCACTGCGAATTCATCAACTTAGATGCTAGTTGATTTGGATGGTTCAGCATTCGTATTTGGTATGAATTAGATTTGGCCTTAATTTTAGGGACTTGTAAATCACGATGTAGTTGTAAACTGGTAACATACCAAGGTGCGTTCACAATCATTTGATGCATTTTGGACTTATAGCGTTGGAATATTTCGATATTTGAATTAGCGACTGTACACCATAGTTGTATACCGTAGATTCACATCGGTTTAAGGATAGTCTTACGAATTACGACTGAGTACCCAGAAGATACTTCTCAGTTTAAGACCTAGAGTTTTACGCTTCGTAAATATGTGCATTTTCCATGTGAGACGTCTATCCAGATGCATAGGTATTTCGCATTATTTGCTTGCGGGATTTGTATTGCATTTAATTGCACAGGTGGGCAAGTATTTCGCAATGTTGCCACAACCGGTCCAAAGCTTGTGATATGTCTCGAAACACCGTGGTGCAGTATTTTTTGGATTCGAAGAATCCAACAAGTCAACAAGTCTATGTATTTGTTCAATTGTACCGTGACCTTGACAGAAATGAGATGTTTCGACACAATAATACGCATTACTTACTTACTTACTTAGCTGGCGCTACAACCGATGATCGGTCTTGGCCGCCTCCACAAAGCTTCGCCAGTCACTTCTGCTATGCACGCGCTGGCGCCAGTTGATAAGGCCAAGTGCAGTCAGGTTGCCCTGCACCTGGTCTTTCCAACGGAGATTAGGACGTCCCCTTCTGCGTGTTCCTCCACCGTGGTTCGAATTAAACACCCTTCTAGCCGGAGGGCTTTCTTCCATTCGCTCAACATGACCCAGCCACCGAAGCCGCTGGAGTTTTATACGCTTGTCTATGTCAGTGTCGGCGTACAGCTCATCGTTCCATCTTATTCGATACACGTCGTCCACGCATACTGGATCGTAGATCTTACGGAGTATCTTCCTCTCGAACACTCATAACAGCCAACAGCCTCTCATCATTGATGGTCAATGTCCACGTCTCTGCGCCATACATTAGGACGGGAAGGATGAGGGACGTATAGAGCGTTATTTTCGTTGGTCGAGAGAGGGCTCTACTTCTCAATTGCCTACTGAGCCCGTAGTAACACCTGTTGGCAAGAGTTAGTCTCCGCTTGATCTCAAGGCTGACATTATTGTTGGTGTTTATGCTGGATCCTAGATAAACGAAATCCTTGACGACTTCAAAAGTGTAGTTGTCAACAGTGACATTTTGTCCAAGACGCCGTGACTCTTTGTTTGTTGACACAAAGTATTTCGTTTTATCCTCGTTCACCACTAGATCCACTCGACGGGACTCCCTTTCCAGGTTGAAGAATGCTGCACTGACTGCTCGAGCGTTTTTACCAATGATGTCAATATCATCAGCGTATGCTAGCAGCATGACAATCTTGTAGAAGATAGTGCCAGAGATGTCGATGTTCGCAGCTCGAATTATTTTCTCCAGCATAAGGTTAAAGAAGTCGCACGATAGGGAGTCACCTTGTCTGAAACCTCTTTTGGTGTCAAATGGAGCAGAGAGGTCGGTCCCAACTTTCACTGCGCTGGTGGTGTCGGTCAGTGTCATTTTGCAAAGTCAAATGATTTTTGCAGGGATACCAAAATCAGACATTGCGGCGTACAAGTGATCCCTAATCGTGCTGTCGAAGGCGGCTTTATAATCGACAAATAGATGATGGGTGTCGATCTGTTTTTCTCGGGTCTTTTCCAGGATTTGGCGTAGTGTGAATATCTGGTCGATGGTGGATTTACTAGGCCTGAAGCCACACTGATAAGGTCCAATCAGTTTGTTGACGATGGGCTTCAGTCTTTCGCACAGTACGATCGTTAGAACCTTATATGCAATATTAAGAAGGCTTATCCCACGGTAGTTGGCGCAGATCGTGGAATCACCCTTCTTATGGATTGGGCAGAGTACGCTGAGATTCCAATCACTTGGCATGCTTTCATCTGACCATATTCTGCATAGAAGCTCATGCATGCGTTTTTTGAGCTCTTCGCCTCCGGTCTTAAACAACTCAGCAGGCAGGCCATCTGCACCTGCAGCCTTATTGTTTTTCAGCCGAGCAATGGCTGTTAAGACCTCCTCATAGTCAGGCGGCGGTACTTCAACGCCGTCAGTGATTGGGGTTTCCGGAGTGGGTTCCGCAGTGGCGGGATTATTGCCGTCTTCGCCATTAAGCAGCTGCGAAAAGTGCTCCCTCCATAATCTCATTATGCCCTGGATATCTGTCACCAGATTTCCGTCTGCATCCTTGCAGGAAGAGGCCCCGGTCTTCAAACCAAGAGTCAGGCGTCTTATTCTTTCAAAGAATTTTCGGACCTCGTTCCTGTCCCGCAACATTTCGATATCATTGAACTCGCGTCTTTCTTCATCTCTTTTCTTGCGCCTGAAAAGACGTTTCTCCTCCCTTCTCAACTTTCTGTATCGCTCCTTAGCAGCTCGCGTTGCAACTGACTGCAGGGTGGCTCTGTAGACTGTGTTTTTTGCTTCAGTAGCATCGCGACACTCTTGGTCGTACCACATATTTCTCCGTCGACGGTGGTAGCCTAGCACCTCTTCGGCAGCCGTACGCATAGAGCGGGAAATGTGCGTCCACTGTGCGCATATATCATCAAGTTGAGGGGTGTTTTGCGAAAGGAGAAGTGCAAGTTGGTTGGCAAAGACTTTGGCTGTCTGTTGTGATTGCAGCTTTTCGACATCCAGCTTTCTCTTTGTACCTATCCGTACGCGATTTGCTACCTTGGCTACAACCAAGTAGTGGTCTGAGTCGATGTTTGCACCACGTATTGTGCGTACGTCTAGTACATTGGGAGCGTGCCTTCCGTCGATCACAACGTGATCAATTTGGTTTCGTGTGTTTTGATCAGGGGACAGCCAAGTGGCCTTATGGATATCCTTATGTTGGAATCTGGTGCTACTAACTGTCATGTTTCGTGCCGCGGCGAAGTCGATCAGTCTCATACCGTTATCGGTGGCTTCGTCGTGGAGACTGAATTTTCCGATCGTCGGACCAAAGAGACTCTCCTTGCCCACCTCGGGGGCAATGCTCATAAGCTTTGTCGAGGAGCTCGTAGAAGTCATCTTTGGTCGTTTCAACCTTCTCATCCGTCGGGGCATGGACACAAATTAGGCTGATGTTGAAGAATTTTGCCTTGATGCGGATAGTGGCTAGGCGCTCGTTCACCGCCGTGAACCTCGAGACTAGATGATGCAGTCTCTTCCCAAACACAAATCCAACACCAAATTCGTGTCTCGACGCATGACAGCTGTAGTAGATATCACAGGATGCTCTTTTGGAGCAACCCTGTCCCGTCCATCGCATTTCCTGTATTGCGGTAATGTCAGCTCTATATCTTTGGAGGACATCCACCAGCTGGATAGAGGCACCTTCCCTGTAGAGGGTTCGGACATTCCAGGTGCATATCCGTAAATCGTTGTCCTTTGGGCGCTTGCGGGAGTCGTCAACATTAGAGGGGTTCATTATCCGAGGCTTATTTGGAGGATTCATTGGTGGGTATTTTAACGTGGTTGGTTCCAAGCCCGACGCACAACCATTCATTCAAGGCCATGGAGAAGCCCGCCGCACACATTAGTTAACTCACTGACGGTTGTCAGATCGCTATCCAGGGGACGCCACGAGGAGGCTGTGTGTCGACTTGAAACGTAGAAGCGCAAGGATCGACCATGGACGCACCTGCGACTGTCACGAACTTTACCTTTTGTCCTACGCCCCAGGCCCCTCAATAATACGCATTAGCCTTTTCATAAACAACGATTCTAAGACTTTTGAAGGGATTGGTAGCAGACTCTTATAGGGCAATATGACTAGCATTTTTCCCGGGTTTTTTGATCATTTTTATTTGTGCAACCTGCCACTGTGGTGGGGCCAATATAGTTCTCAACACAGCATTGTAGAGTTGGCTTAGGAAGGTTATTGCATGCTCTGGTAATTCCTTCAGAATTTTTCCTGTAATCAGATCATATCCTGGAGTCATCGCAGGTTTCAATTTTTCTATAATTGACCGTACAACGTATTTTGTGAATAGAGATAAAGGTAAATCTAATTGATATAGCTGAGCTAATTATATGATTTTCATATATTAAAGCAATATGCTATTTATCCCATTAATTTATTGTGAAAACTCAATCGCCCAAAGAGAAAACAAAAATACAAAAAACTTATCAACATCAAAAAAAAAAGAGTTTTGGCATAAATACTGCTCAGAACCCATTTTCCCACTCTTTTTGATTTTTCCTTTTTCCCACTCTTTTGATTTTTCATCATTTGACATTCTTTCCCTTTTTTTGTATTTTTAATGGCACAACAGCCCATGGTCAAGCGTCGGGTTTGGAACCCACCACGTTAAAATATTCCCCAATGAATCCTCAAATGAAGCATCGGATAAGGAACCCCCATATTCCCGCAAACGCCCAAAGACAACTATTTACGGATATGCACCTGGAATGTCCGAACCCTCTACAGGGAAGGTGCCTCTATCCAGCTGGTGGATGTCCTCCAAAGATATAGAGCTGACATTACCGCAATACAGGAAATGCGATGGACGGGAAAGGGTTGCTCCAGAAGAGCATCCTGTGATATCTACTACAGCTGTCATGGGTCGAGACAGGAATGTGATGTTGGATTTGTGGTTGGGAAGAGACTGTGTCATCTAATTCTAGGTTCATGCTCGTGAATGAGCGCATAGCCACTATCCATACATGTACAAATATAGCACGCACAACATGAGCAGATGCGAAAAGCTCGGCCTTTGGAGCTACATGCGGTCATAGTCAACATTGATAAACTGACGTTCATTGTGGTAAAGGCATAACACTTGTAACAATGGCTGTCTATCTCTTCATCTTTGTGCTGTGATTGCATTTTCTCTCTCAATTCCCTCTTTCTTCCTCCCAAATATCAATCTTCCTTCTAATCGACACAATGCACTGCATTCAAGTGTATTGAATGTATCAATAAAAAAAACAGGCAAAACTCTTCAACATCAGACTAATTTGTGTCCATGTCCCGATAGATGAGAAGGCTGAAACGACCAAAGATGACTTTTATAAGCTCCTCAACAAAACTTATGAGCATTGCCCCTGCCATGATATTAAAATCGTGTTAAGTGACTTTAACGCCAATGGAGAAATATGTGGTACGACCAAGAACGTCGCGATGCTACTGAAGCAAAAAACGCAGTCTACAGAGCCACCCTGCAGTCAGTTGCAACGCGAGCTGCTAAGGAGCGATACAGAGAGTTGAGGAGGGAGGAGAAACGTCTTTTCAGGCGCAAGAAAAGAGATGCAGACAGACGCGAGTTGAAAGATATCGAAATGTTGCGGGACAGGAACGAGGTCCGAAAATTCTTTGGTCGGATGAAAGCATGCCAAGTTATTGAAACCTCAGCATACTCTGCTCAATTCATAAGAAAGGTGATCCCACGATCTGTGCGAACTACCGTGGGATAAGTCTTCTTAATATATCAATAAGGTTCTATCGAGCGTACTGTGCGAAAGACTGAAGCCCGTCAACAAACTGATTGGACCTTATCCGTGTTGCTTCAGGCCTGGTAAATCCACCATCGGGCAAATCTTGGAAATCGACACCCACCATCTATTCGTCGATTATGAAGCCGCATTCGACAGCAAGATTGGGGATCACTTGTACGCCGCAATGTCTGATTTTGGTATCCCTGCAAAGCTCATTCATCTTTGTAAAATGACACTGATTGTGAAAATTGTGATTCCCCGCCACTTGATACCAAAAGAGATTTCAGACAACGTGATTCCCGATCGTGCGACTTCTTTAACCTTACGCTGGAGAAAATAATTCAAGCTGCGAACATCGACATCTCTAGCACTATTTTCTACAAGAGTATCATGCTGCTGGCACAAACGCGCGAGCAGTCAGGTCAGCATTGTCCAATTTGGAAAAGTGAGTCTCGTCGAGTGGGTCTAGTGGTGAAGGAGGACAAAACGAAATACCTTGTGTCAACAAACAAAGAGTCATGGCGTCTTGGACAAAATGTTGGTGTTGACAATTATACTTTTCAAGTCGTCAAGGATTTCGTTTCCAGCATTAATATCAACATTAATGTCAGCCTTGATATCAAGCGGAGATTAACTCTCCCAACACGTGTTACTACGGGCTCAGTAGGCAATTGAGAAGCACAGCCGTCTCTCGACCGACGAAAATAACGCTCTATAAGTCCCTTATCCTTCTCGTCCTAATATATAGCGCTGAGACGTGGACATTGACCATCAATGATAAGAGGCTGTTGGAAGATACTCCTTAAGATCTACGGTCAAGTATGCGTGGACGACGCGTATCGAATAGGATGGAACGATGAGCTGTATGAGCTGTACGCCGACACTGACATAGTCAAGCGTATAAAAATGCAGCGGCTTTGCATGTTGAGCGAATGGAAGAAAGCGCTCCGACTAGAAGGGTATTTTATTCGAGCCACGGTGGAAGAACACGCAGAAGAAGATGTTTTAAACTCCGTTGGAAAGACCAGGTACAGGGTGCCAGCGCGGGTTTAGCAGAGGCGACTGTCCGTAGCTTTATATAGGCAGCCAAGACCGATCATCGGTTGTAGTGCCAGCTAAGTAGCTAGGTAGGAAGGGACCTACAATTTTATGCAGAATCCGAATACCTCGCATATTTCGGATAGAGCGAGATACTGATGATTGGCTCATTTTTGCTACAAAATAATTGCCTTGGCACTGCTGATACTACGCATTCGCTGGAAAATGCAGAACGCTGAGAAACCTGATTTCAAAGGAAAGAGTTGTCTTCTGACTATCGGACATTATCGGTTGTCGAAATTTTTAATGAAAATCGCTTCCGCCATTGAAAAAGGGTTACTGCTATCTCTCAATGACCTGACAATTCTCCTCCGTTCCAGGTTTTTTATTTTTTTGCAGACAAAATTACACAAAAAATGTCGGCTTCTTCTATTTCCATTTTGATTTTTTGCTTGTCAGCCGGAACTGAAGTTCTTAGAAATTTACTGACTTACTTATGTAAGGAATTTTGTAACAAAACTTTCTTTAGCTAGCATGAAATATGTAATTTTTATTACAAAATGGCCCTTACAACATTATGTAAGGCGACTAGAATTGAGCTTAACTCGTTGTTCAATGCTTAAACGATCCAATTTCGGAAATGTCGGACAATGGACTAATAATAAGTTTGACTTATCAAGGATGCCAACACTACATTTATGAAACCACAAATTGGATAACGCTGTATTTAGTTAAAAATTCAATATGAAATAAATAACCAACAATTTGTTTACTTAACTTAAATATGAACTACTATTACTAATAGTAGTTTTGTGACCAAAATCATATTGGCTAATTTTAATTTTGAGCGGGAAAAACATCAAAAACTATCGATATAAATCAGGGTCTGATGTCGCTTAACCGCTTAAAGAATACTATCTTTACATACAATGGAATTGATGGTCATAGAAGATATGCCAGCTGTTTGAACTCTACAATCATTGCTCTTAATGTAAGCTGACTTACCTGGGAAATGAGTGTTCATTAGAAGGTCTAAAGATTCAGCAGAAGACTTCACACATTCCCCATTGTCTTTCCTTAGAAAGGATTGACAGTAGTGTTCTTTGGCGAAGAGTCTATCTAAGCGGGCCGAGTCTTTAGTTGTCTCGATTGAATTACAGAAATCTCTCCAAGCTACATTCTAAGGTTCTCTGATAGATTTCTTATATATTTTGAAACAGTATTTATATGGTTGAAAGTATTTGTGTTTGTAGCAGATTGTTCTAGTCATATCTCCTAGTCGACTTAGGTTTTCATTCCACCAAGGAATAGTGTTTATTTTACTGTAAGTGATCGGACTGGAGTCCTTAAAGCCAGCCTTCATGGCAGCTTCGAAACACTAACCTCTTCATCCAGATTTTTACAGGATTTTATTGAACTATTGGTTTGTGACGAAGTTTTGGCCGGGCATATCTACTGAAAATACTCTAGTCGGTTCTTCGAGGAGCAGACTTCTCCTTCTTGAGGATTAGGTGTAAGAGTATCCAGCAATTTTTGACTCTTAGAGAGTGGTTGTCTAAGACCTCCTCCCAACCCTCAAACTTATCCCAGCTCGGAAATATAAAAGTTGGTGTTGTTCTTATGTTACATACTATGTTGAGATTAATATTAAGTATATAATTGAATAAACCTTCACCTCTATCATTCTTCTCTGAGCTTCCCCAAATGTCGTGTCTCAAGTTGGCATCACAGCCAAATAGCAGTGTGTCTGTGCTCTTGTGTTATGATAATAGTCGTTCCACTTCGTCAGGTAGTGCAGGCTTGTTGTGCGGCATGTACGATGAAGCGAGGCACTCCTCCAAGTTCTGCTGCTCCAGTTTCACGACTGTGAAATCTGAATTGCTAAAGTAGGATCTAAGCTTACAATTAGTTTTTAAGTAAAATATATTGTAGTTTTTGTTGTCATGGAACCCTTTGACGCCAAGATCTCTAACCCAGGGCTCCTGTTTGAGTCCGATATCGATGTTTTCTTCGCGTAGGAAATATCCAAATTATCTGTAACAACTTTAAACATCGGACAGTTAAATATCATCGTCCAACTCCAGCTTTTCCAGCAGGATGCTCAGGCCAAACCTTAATTTGTTGTCAGCTTTTTCAAGTTTGGTTAGGCATACTTAGTTGAGCTGTAACACGAAGTCATACTTAATTTTTGCTGCTCTTCTGCCTTAATGGCTGTCCAGTCATCCATCGGCACCGTCGGTTTTTGAGATTTGAGATATTTTTCTGCACTGCATAGCTCGATTACCGGCAACCAGATACGAGCACGAGGTGGGCAAGGAATGGCCTTGGCTGGTATCACCTTGAGCTTCAAGCCTTCCCAGACGCTCCTGATATCAACAGCGCATTGCACAAGATCGTTCCTAGACCAGCCTCCGATTTCCCTCCATCTCTCCCAGGTATCAGAGAGAGAAACTTCGTGCTTGATGCACATTTTTCAGTTTCCAGCGCTATTCAAATTTACACCTTGGCTTGGAAATTGTTGACTGTTGGTTTCCGGATGCTGGCGATAATGATGGCAGGAATAATGGAGCCATGGTGACTGTCATGATGACAGCCGTGATGACAACCATGATGGCAGTCATAATGGCTGCCATGACAGCATATTGGCACCCATGTTGGCAGGCATGATATCTGCCAGATTTGTAGCAAAATTGTCAGCCATTATGGCTGAAAAAATGGTTAACAACATGCCTGCCAATATACCTGCATGACTGCCTACAAGGCTGACAACTTTGCTTTCAATATGGCACCCAACATGGCTGCCGAAATGGTTTACAACTTGGCTGCCAACATAGCTTACAACATGGCTTACAAGTTGGCCGCCAACATGGTTTAAAACTTGGCTGCCAACAAGACTCACAACTTATCTGCCAATATGCCTGCCATGGCTATCAAACCTTGTTGCCAACATGGATGGCAATATGACTCATTAATGACCTTCTGTCATTAACGAAGAATGTCATTTACTCGTTTTCAGATGACAGCTTCATTTCTCATACATATACCTGCTCAAAACCCTTTGGAGATTGAGAGAAAAGACATGTTATGAATGACTCACTCAGTAAAGTAGTCAGTCAATCTCCGACTGGGTTCTCAAGAATAGAGTTAAGTTCAATGCGCGTCAGACCCAAAGTTGTCCATTATCTCACAAACAAGTTCCAAACCCACTGTATTGCGCAGACAGCGACTCTCGATGTTCTGGGTATCCAATGTAATGTTTGTTGGAACAAAAAAATTTTTGACGTGTAAACGAAGCATCCAAATATCTTTTTTTTAGACGGTGTAAAAAATAATTCACATTGACTGATCTCCGCAAAATCTGCACCACCTATATACGTCCTAATTTGGAGTTTATTTCGCATCTATGAGCCAGAACTTCACGAACGCAACTGGAGCTCCTGGAATGTATCCAACATCGAAAGTTAAAGGTAATAGGAGACACTAGAGTTTCAAACTCTATTGACTCCTTGGAACATCGTCGAAACATGGTTAGCATCTGTCTGTTTTACCGTTACTGTAACGGGAGATTTTCAGCTGAGATGCGCAAGCACATGCCGACAGTTGATGTGTTCTTTCATCTGTCGCACGTATATTTATTTATTTATTTATTTATTCATTTATTTATTCATTTATTTATTCATTTATTTATTCATTTATTTATTCATTTATTTATTCATTTATTTATTCTTTTTTTTATTCATTTATTTATTCATTTATTTATTCATTTATTTATTCATTTATTTATTCATTTATTTATTCATTTATTTATTCATTTATTTATTCATTTATTTATTCATTTATTTATTCATTTATTTATTCATTTATTTATTCATTTATTTATTCATTTATTTATTCATTTATTTATTCATTTATTTATTCATTTATTTATTCATTTATTTATTCATTTATTTATTCATTTATTTATTCATTTATTTATTCATTTATTTATTCATTTATTTATTCATTTATTTATTCATTTATTTATTCATTTATTTATTCATTTATTTATTCATTTATTTATTCATTTATTTATTCATTTATTTATTCATTTATTTATTCATTTATTTATTCATTTATTTATTCATTTATTTATTCATTTATTTATTCATTTATTTATTCATTTATTTATTCATTTATTTATTCATTTATTTATTCATTTATTTATTCATTTATTTATTCATTTATTTATTCATTTATTTATTCATTTATTTATTCATTTATTGATTCATT